>WNWK01018009.1:0-24939 GCA_009830355.1 Cherax destructor
AGTGTTTACAGTGAAACATAGGTGAACAGTATTTAGATAAGGGTAAAGAGGTTTCTGTGGCATTTATGGATTTGGAAAAGGCGTATGACAGGGTGGATAGGGAATCAATGTGTCAGATGTTGCAAATGTATGGAATAGGAGGTAGGAAAGCAGTGATGAGTTTATACGAGGATAATGAGGCTCAGGTTAGAGTATGTAGGAGAGAGGGAGATTATTTCCAAGTAAAAGCAGGCCTTAGACAAGGATGTGTGATGTCACCATGGTTGTTTAATATATTTATAGATGGGGTTGTAAGAGAAGTGAATGCTTGGGTGTTGGCAAGAGGTGTGGGGGGTAAAAGATAAAGAATCCAACACAAAGTGGGAGTTACCACAATTGCTCTTTGCTGATGACACTGCTTTTCAGAGGTTCTGAAGAGAAGATGCAGAAGTTGGTGGACGAGTTTGGTAGGGTATGTAAAAGAAGAAAAACAAAAGTGAATACAGGAAAGAGTAAGGTGATGAGGATAACATAAAAAATTAGGTAACAAAAGACTGGATATCAGATTGGAGGGAGAGAGTATGGAGGAAGCAAATGTATTCAGATATTTAGGAATAGATGTGTCAACAGATGGGTCCATGAAAGATGAGGTGAATCGTAGAACTGACGAGGAGAAAAAGGCGAGTGGTGCACTGAGGAGTCTGTGGAGACAAAGAACTTTGTCCATGGAAGCAAAGAAGGAAATGTATGAGAGTATAGTTATACCAATGCTCTTATATGGGTGCAAAGAATGGGTGGCAAATGTTGCAACAAAAAGAAGGCTGGAAACAGTGGAGATGTCGTGTCTGAGAGCAATGTGTGGTGTGAATATAATGCAGAGAATTCATAGTTTGGAAATTAGGAGGAGGTGCGGGATTACCAAAACTATTATCCAGAGGGCTGAGGAGGGGTTGTTGAAGTGGTTCGGACATGTAGAGAGGAACAAAACAATGACTTCAAGTGTATAAATCTATAGGGGGTAGAGGTCGGCCTAGGAAAGGTTGGAAGGAGGGGGTAAAGGAGGCTTTGTGTGCGAGGGGCTTGGACTTCCAGCAAGCATGCCTGAGCGTGTTAGGAGCAAATGGAGACATGGTTTTTAGGCTTGCCGTGCTGTTGGAGTGTGAGCAGGGTAATATTTATGAAGGGATTCAGGGAAACCGGCAGGCCGGACTAAAGTCCTGGAGATGGGAAGTACAGTGCCTGCACTCTGAAGGAGGGGTGTTAATGTTGCAGTTTTATAACTGTAGTGTAAGCGCACCTCCGGCAAGACAGTGATGCAGTGAATGATGGTTTAAGTTTCTTTTTCGGGTCACCCCTACCTTGGTGGTAAACAGCCAATGTGTTAATAAATAAATATTTTTATATTAGTAAGAGCATTGCATATGGGAGGCCATCAGCTTTGGCCAGTATCTCGAACTACTTGAATTACGTACAAGCATTAGACCAGCATCAAGGCTCACAAGCCTTGAAGGAATACAGGAAGGAAGGAAGGATAGCTGCAATTCCTTGTACTACAAACAATTGAAAGATCAACTTAATAAGAGCAAGAATTACCTTCCTACAGAAGAGAGCTAAAGAACCATGTCTCTTGGGTTTATCTTTCTTCTTGTCCACATTTGTTGCTTCTGACACTCCCTCGAAGGTGTTCTCTTCGCTGCCTTCCCCAGTGGTTGCTGAGCCTGTATTACTTGTTGGCACTGTATATAATGTTGTTACTCCATTCTCCTTAACCTGCAAACATGAGAAAGCAATATAACTACAGTGTCAAACACTTGAGTCAAGGTTAGTGTTATATTTACAGAGCAATGACTACATAGGTCAGTTACCACTCTTAGCCATAAAGTAATTATGTATATACAGCACATTAAAAGTACAAAAAAAAGTTAAGAACACTACAAAATGCTCAGCACAAATAATTGTTCTCATAGTAAGTTAAAATAACCAGCATCAATTAACAAACATTAAATTAGTAACCCTTTCAGGGTTATAGTCGTACTAGTACGGCTTACGCGCTGGGGTTATTGACGAACTAGTACGCATAAATTCTAGCGCCTTCAAATTAAGCGCGAAATGGCTGGTAGGCCTAGTGGTGAGAGAATGGGTCTGCGTGGTCAGTGTGCGCAGTAGGAAAAAAATTGGGGAGCCAGTGGTGCATTGTGGGAACGCCATGTTAGTACACCTTGTCCACCATGCCTCGCACCAAGAAATACCTTACTCCTCGGCGAATTGGGACACTTTTGTTCCCCAGTGACAGTTCTAACACCGATGGGAGTGTCAGTGATGATGAGTTTCAAGGTTTTGAGGAGGTTGTGACCGAAACTAATGACCATAATACCGGTAATATTGAGGAAAACCCAGACGACCCTCAGCCTTTCACCTCCGGTGCTGTGGCATCTTGTTCATGCTCAATTGTACCAGAACGAAAGAGGAAACTGTTATTTACTCATATCCCGGACTCTGATGCGAGCAATGGTGATGATAGTGAATATGAACTCCAAGCTCTTCAAAACAGTTACAGTAGCGAGAGTGGAGCAGAATATTCTCCAGTGAAGCGTCAGTATATACGACGGTATATGCGCTCTGGTAGCGTGCCATATGCTGTTCCAAGGGGAAGGAGTACATATCGGAGTACATCCCGTGATCGTACAACAGGAAGTGATAGTGAAAATGACAATGATAGTGTTGCAATTGGGATGAGAAATGTGCAAGCATCTGGTAGTGGTAGTGGTGGTGCCAGGCGCGAGGCACCAGCAGTGGACCATGCTGGCACCGATGCCGCTGAGTCAGCTCAGCTACAACAAAGGCAACCCTCACCCACCCACCAACCCCCACAACCACAACCTCCACAACCACCTGTAAATATCCAGTACCCACCAGCAGACCGCACCTGGGATTGGCAGGAAGCTGACAATTTTATTCCCAGTCCCCATCAGTTTGATGAAAGTCATTGTGGAATACGCCCATCTTGTCCACTTGGGAACAATGCTACTGAACTGGAATGCTTTGAATTATTCTTTGATGAACCCCTGATGGATATTATTGTCAGGGAAAGCAAGATACTTCGAGTACACCATTGCAAACAATACTTTCACAAACATCAAGCCTCAACAGGTGGAAAGAGACAACTGTGGCTGAGATGTATATTTTCTTTGCCACAATAATGCTTATGCCACATGTTTATAAGCACAGTGTCAAATCATACTGGTCGACAGACCGCCTGATTGCAACACCAGGTTTCAGTGATATAATATCAGTGAATCTATTTGTGCTACTGTTACGGATGCTCCACTTCTCAGACAAAACCAGGCCTGACAGAAACGACATGTTATATAAGATTAAAAATGTGTTTCTGTATCTGAAAGAGAAATTCAATATGCATTTTTATCCCTTCAGGAAGCTTTTTCTCCATGGGGAAGTGGACCAGAATTCTTCCTCCGTAAGCCATGCGTGTCGTAAGAGTCGACTAAAATGCCGGGAGCAAGGGGCTAGTAACCCCTTCTCCTGTATACATTACTAAAGTTAAAAAGAGAAACTTTTGTTTTTCTCTTTGGGCCACCCCGCCTTGGTGGGAAGCGGCCGATTTGTTGAAAGAAAGGAAGCTTTTTATTGACGAGTCACTGATTCTGTTCAAAGGTAGACTGTCGTTCAAGCAGTATACAGTGGAACCCCGGTTAACGAACACCCCGGAAATCGTGCAATTATGTAAGTATAATATTGTAAGTGATTGTGGAAGTGTATTTTTGGGGGTCTGAAATAGACTAACCTAAATGACATTTTTTCTTAAGGAAGTAAATTCGTTCGGTAATGGCACTTGAGCAGGCTTCTGCAATGAATTTTTTTCGTTAACCGGGGTTCCACTGTATACCAAGCAAGAGGAAACGCTTTGGTATAAAGTTGTTTGTGCTTTGTGATTGCTACAGTGGTATTGTATTGGATATTATTGTGTACACTGGAAGTTATACATTACAAGATACCAGGAAGTTATTGGGTATATCTGGTGATGTGGTTAGAACAATGATGGAACCATATCTTGGTAAGGGGCATATATTATATATACTGATAACTGGTACACAAGCCCCTCCCTCAGTGATTTTTTGCTAGTGAACTTGACAGATATGTGTGGCACAGTGCGTGCAAATCGTAAGCATATGCCTAGGTTCAATGCAGGCACTCGTAGAGGTCAGGTGCAGGCGTTTGCTGCCAATGACACCATGGCATTTCGGTGGCATGACAAACGAGATGTCACACTGTTGTCATCAATTCACCCTAACCAAATGACAGACACTGGCAGGGCGAGTAGAGACCAATGAACCCATTCTAAAACCTGCAGCTGTGATGGACTACACCCTCAATATGCGCTTAGTGGACAAATGTGACATGCAGATTGGGTTCGCAAGAGTTAAAAGTGGTACGTACATAAAACTTTTTTCACATTCTGGACATTACCATGCTCATGCTTATAATATTTATAAATTGAAGACCACAAACAAACCACCATATGGCGAATTTTGTTTGTCTGTCATCAGACAAATAATATTCAAGTACCAAGGAACAACACCTGCAATAGAAACCCGCCCAACACCAAGTCATCAACACCTACCCTCTCGTCTGAGGCCTGGTGATCACTTCCTAACAAAACTGCCTGCTACTGCTTGCAAGAAAAAGGCTCAGAAGAGGTTTTGTCTGTGCACATACAAAAAAAACACCCACAACAACGCAGAGACATTCGTTTTGTGTGTGTGGAATGTAAAACACCACTCTGCATGGAACCATGTTTCAGAGACTTCCACAGGCTGCAGAACTTCTAGAAACATGTCCAGTGACTATGTATGTATATACATGATTGAACAATAGAAATAAATAATATGTGTTAATACAGTTAATACAAAAAACATGAGGAAGGTGGGAATGTCTAAACCACTGCCTTAAATCACCGACTCCACGCCCACACACAATGACAAGTGAAACAGAAAAGACAACTTGTTCCCCAATTAAGAGTCTACACCTGCTTCTGAACTATCATTTATGCATTTCTGAAAACATTTAATGACACCAACAGTGAAATGTGCTATTCTTGCTTACATTAGGCCAAGTTCATGACTAGAAGTGGAGGGAAAGAATGAGGGGGGAGTAGGGGGGTCATCTCAGGAAGGGTTTGAGAAGGGGGGAAATAGGCTTTGAGAGGTCAAGGCTTAAATATCCAACAAAGCTGAACAAGTGTTAATATCAAACAGAATGGTGAGAGCATGTTAAGAGAGGAGTAAGTGGAAGTAAGTGATTTTTGTGACCTGATATGCTGTTGGAGTGTGATCATGGCAAAGCAAAATCGATTAGCTGGACTTAGAGTCCTGGAGGTGGGATGTACCGTGCCTGCACCCTGAAGGGAGGTGGGAATATTGTGGTTCAAAGAACTTGATGAACTGTGATGTCAGTGCACTTCTGGTGGGGGGGAGGTCACCTTTCCTTGGAAGTTGGCTGACGTTTAAAAAATACATATAATTAACTAACATTAAAATAAAATAGCTGGCAGCATAAGGAAAATGGTTGCATTTTAGAATGTGTGTTGTCTTCTGAACACTAACAGAACATAAGCACAGGTTCCAAGAGGAAGACTTTACATTTCAGCCTCGAACTGTGGAACTCCCTGCATAAATGTAACCTTTGAGAGGGATACAGCTTGAAATACTTTCTCCATTATACCTGGGTAGACTACTACAATGAGGAACAATATTAAAATATAATGATTCTAATCAGAATTTACTGTTGATATTGAGGAACACACAGAGTAACAATCAATAAAGTGTAGGCGAGATTTGATGCAATTCTATTTTATGACCAATACCAGTGAATACCTCACTAGCGTTAACCAGTGTCATGCTAGTTTCCAAAAATGCATGCATTTCATTCTGTTTCATAGTTCAAGTCAGAGTGAAACTTTGTCATAAGTTTCTTTCTCCTATCTGTGGGTTATTTATGTACTGTTGTTGTTGTTGTTGTTGTTGTTGTAGATTCATCTGTACATTTGCTGGCCCAGGTGTTTTCCAGGTGGTGACCCGGCCTTGGCTCCCAGTCATGAGTAAATTATGAAGGTCATGCCAGCTACAGCGATGCGAGGGCAGCTGATGAAGCTGCACAGCAGCAGGCAGTGTCAGGAAGGGTCGAGAAAGCATGTGTACAGTTTCATTTTGTTTCTCTGTCTAGTAACACTAAGATAGAAGGCAATTTTGCCTTGAAAAAATGATATTCGGTAATTGCACTTGAGCAGGCTTCTGGAGTGAAGCTTTTACGTTACTCGGGGGTCCACTGTACTGTGTTTATGCAGGGAGTGCTTCAGTTGTCTGAAGAAGATCTAAGTTTTAGGGGACCTACAGGACAACTTCCAAGAACCTGACTCCCATAATCATGAGGACCTCCAGAACCAAACTCCCATTAACCCTTTCACTCTCCAGACCCCTGAAATTAATATGGCTCTTAGTGTCTACTTTAAGAAAAAATCCTTCTGAAATGGTAGAGAATCTTTTTCTGAAGGTTATGACACCAAAAGTATGAAATCTGATGGAAAAATTATGGAATTAAGCAGACGCAAAGTTAGTGGTTTTGCACAACCTATGAAATGGCGATTTCAGTCCTATTTTAAGCCAATTCTATTGCTCCATTCAGTCAAATTCTTAGCTATTTCACTAGCAGGCCTTCCTCTCTTATCAACTGCCCATTCAACTACGCTATACAGAAATTGGTAATTTGGCCAATTTTACACAAAATTAAAAAAATACCAATTTAAAAATGGAGTCCAAAATAATCAATGAAGACATTCCTGACACTTAACCCTTTGGGGGTCCAAGGGGTCTCTCTGAAACTCGTTCTCAGGGTCCACAAATTTAAAAAAAAAAAAATTTTTCTTATGGAATGATAGAGAATCTTTTTCCGATCATAACGCCACCAAAATTATGAAATTTGATCGAAAACTAACGGAATTATGCTTTCGCGAAATTAGCGGTAGCCATGACACTTACGCATCGGCGATTTCGCCCACTTTGAGCCCTATTTTCGGCACATTCCAATGTTTCAGTCTACTAAAATTATAGCTATTTCGCTAGAACTCTATTTCTTCTATCGATTGAGTACAAGAAACCGCCTATTTACCAATTTCAACTATCCAAAATAGTGGTCAGAAAATGGCAATTTGGCCAATTTCACACAAATTTCAAACGATGCCAATTTCAAAATAGGGTCCATAATAAACAAGGCAGACATTCCTGGCACTAAAATAACATCTTCTCTGTTCATTAGTCACGTCTCCAGGCCCCTCTTACATTACTTTTGCTTTCCATTTTGAATTTTTATTCTCACAAAAAATAGAAGATTTACTGTTATGTATACAACTGCATCATTGTAAAAATGGTATAAATAATATCAGAGCACTTGTGCATGAATATTAGACTCGCCAGTTGATGTGTATTGGACGGATGGTGTGATTTGTTTACTCTTGAACATCATCAAAAATCGAACATTTTCGCTACTTTGAGCTCAATTTCAAGGTACTTGTTATTGTCAAACCAATCAAAATCATCTCTATTTCTGTAATATATCTTCCATTCTATCAAATGAGACCAAGAAAACGAGAATACAACAATAAATACCATACGAAAATAGACTGCAAAGTCGCTGTTTTAAACCAAAAACACGGTCAGTTTTTTTCTTTCCTCATTATGCACTGTGTGGTGCAGGAATTTTTTTATACTGCGCACACTGACCGCACAGACCCATTCTATCACATCTAGGCCTAACAGCCTGTTTCTGCTTGATTTGAGGGCGCTAGAATTTAGGCGTACTAGTACGTCAATAACCCCAGTGCGTAAGACGTACTAGTACGACCAAAACCCCGAAAGGGTTAAAACATTTCCTCTGTTCATTAATCATGGCCTCAGGCCTCTCCTATATATTACACTTGCTTTCCATTTTGAATTAATAATCACACAAAAATAGATTTACTCTTTCTCAGAAAATAAAATATAACCAGGAGTGATTAGTCGTGGTTTACGGAGTTCCAATAATTCAAACAGACCTATTAAAAACACATAAAACAGACTGGTGGGGTGTACAGGGGCTGACCCGTCCTCAGGAAAATTGGGTAAAGTCAATTTAGATTTAGGCTACTTTGAGCTCTATTTCAAGCTACTTCCAGTCCTAAAACCAACTAAAATCATCTCTACTTCAATGGCATGTCATTCATTCTATCAAATTATACCAAAAAAACAACCAATAAAACTATAAAAACCACCCTAGAAAACACCTCAATGTCATCATTTTACACCATACATATTGTCAGTTTTCTTCTTCCCATCATGCACAGTGTGGGGGCAGGAATTTTTTTATACTGTGCACACTCAAAACAGACCTATTATCTCATATCTAGACCAATATTTACCACTCACAGCTTATCTGAGTGAGCCGAGCTCATGCCAGAACTGCGTGAGGGACCTTGGCCTCAACGACTTGGTTTGTGACGGCCAATGAAAGGGCTAGTTACTGGGAATGATTGAAGTCCCTTGACCTGTTCTCCCTGGAATGTAGGCAAGAAAAGTACATCATAATTTACACCTGGAAAATCTTAAAAGGGACTGGTCCGAAACCTGCACTCGGAAATTGCTCCTTACAAAAGCAAGACTCGGTAGACAGTGCAACTTACCCCAATGAAAAACAGGGGTGCCATGAGTACACTAAGAGAAAATACATTTTCCAGTAAGTGTTGTGGCCCACGAGACCCACACCTTGCATGCACAATGTACATGTGCCACCCACTGAATACATCCCAATACCCACACTAACAGTGTCATCAGAACACACTTTACAAAACAATGTAAACATACACACATCCAAATATTTCACATTACCACTGTTCACACACATTTACAGGCATTGTTAGGTAAATGGGCAGGGATACAACTAATTTCACATTTTACTTTGACAATGTTTCACTCTCCAGGAGCTTTATCAAGCCATTATGGCTAAAATGTTCATTTACCTAACATTTTGTGGGTAATTATACCATTATCACATTCCTAGAACTGTTGCAGTTTGTGGAAGTCCTTGAAACACAGCTCCATACACAGTAATGTTTTACACTTCACAAAGCAAATGTCTCATCGGTTTATTGGGCACCTTTTAGTGTGCACAGACATAACATCTTTTCTGAGCCCATTTCGTCCTGCCTGTAGTAGGAAGTGATCACTAAACTTCAAACGAGAGAGTATTTGGTGAGGAGTATGGCGGTGCAGGTGTTATGACCAAGTATGTGACCTGGCATTTTTCTGACGACAGAAACAAAAGTAGGTATATGGTGTTCTTTTGCAAGTCCTGATCTGGCTCATATTTTATGTAGTGAGCATTGCACTCTGTCCATAAGATGGAAGAAAAGTTTCATGTACCACTTGCAACTCTTGCAGACACAATCAGCAAACACTATCTGCATATCACATTTGTCCATCAAAAGCGTACTGGTGGTGTAATCCATCACATCAGCTGGTCTCAGAAAGGGTTCATTAGTCTCTCTATCCACCTTTCCTGCATCTTCCATTTTCTGGTGGTGAATAGCTGTCAATAATGTCATGTTTGTCATGCCACCGAAATACCATTATGTCATTGCCATGAAACACCTATATGTCACCCGTACCAATGTCTGCACTGAACCTGGACATATGTTTGTGCGTTTCCACACTGTACCACACATGTTTGTCATGTTCACTTTGAGTAAGGGGTTTGTGGACCAGCTATCCATGTACAATAGTTCCCTCATATCCACAGGGCATATGATCCAAGACTTACCGTGGATACCTGAAACCGTGGATAGTAGCGAACCCTATATATATATCGTTTTTTGTTTATATACGTACAGTGGCCCCTTGACTAACGGTCTTAATCCATTCCAGGAGCTAGACCTCAACACGAAAAATTTGTAACTCGAAACCTTATTTCCCATAAGAAATAATGTAAATACAATTAATCCGTTTCCGGGCGCGCACACACCATTCAGCATCAGTCTGGCATTGTATCTCGGTGAGTGACGATCACCTCACGCGTTCATACGATACATTTCTTAATATTTCATTCGTTTTAGTGCTTGCAACTGCTAAATAAGCCACCATGGGTCCAAAGAAAGCTCCTAGTGCCAGCTCTTTGCTAAAGAAGGCGAGAAACACGATAGAATTCAATAAAGGTAAGTGTCATGTTTTTATTGTTTTATTCATGTCTCATTGTTTTCTGTGTAGATAAATGTACATTTCATGTAAAAAAAAATTTTTTTTAAATACTTTTGGGTGTCTGAAACTGATTAATTTGATTTACATTATTTCTTATGGGGAAAATGGTTTTGAAAGTCGTCCATTTTGAATTTCGGCAGACTCTCTGGAACGGATTATGGACGATTCTCAAGGGCCCACTGTATATACACTCGTTATATGCAACACCACAACTGCACAAACATTATTATATTGTTTACAAACCGTGCTTACAGAAACCAATAAAAAAAAAGTTGTTTATTACTATTGTTCTATAATATAAACATATACACATATAGAGTCACCGGACATGTTCCTATAAGTGCTGCAGCTTGTGGAACTTTGAACATGGTGTTATACACAGTCCTGTTTTACACTCCTCACACATAAAGCAAGTGTCCTCGCTTTTGTTGGCAGTTTGTTGTGGTTGTGGCTGTGCAGGGTATTGTGGTGTGTGGGTGGTAGAAGCTGGCCTTTCTCGTGGATGTGCCGAGTCATGTACCCTGGGTACATGTTACAGCATTACACCAGCACCACCACCTGCTACCGCATGTATATACCATCCCAACTGTAACAATACCCATACCGTCTTCCCCACCAACCCACATGGAAATAAGTCACTGACTTTTTTGGGTTATCCTAGGTTGACTCATCTGGGTTGTCCTTCCTTCCTTACTACTACTTTCCTTCCTTCCTTCCTTCCTCCCATCTCTTCCTTCCTTCCTCTCATATCTTCCTTCCTTCCTTCCTTCCTCTCATCTCTTTCTTCCTGCCTTCCTTCCTCTCATCTCTTTCTTCCTGCCTTCCTTCCTCTCATCTCTTCCTTCCTGCCTTCCTTCCTCTCATCTCTTCCTTCCTGCCTTCCTTCCTCTCATCTCTTCCTTCCTGCCTTCCTTCCTCTCATCTCTGCCTTCCTTCCTCTCATCTCTTCCTTCCTTCCTCTCATCTCTTCCTTCCTTCCTCTCATCTCTTCCTTCCTCTCATCTCTTCCTTCCTCTCATCTCTTCCTTCCTCTCATCTCTTCCTTCCTCTCATCTCTTCCTTCCTCTCATCTCTTCCTTCCTCTCATCTCTTCCTTCCTCTCATCTCTTCCTTCCTCTCATCTCTTCCTTCCTCTCATCTCTTCCTTCCTTCCTTCCTTCCTTCCTTCCTTCTGGTATCCTGGGCATTGCTTTCGGTCACAAACTCCTCAAAACCATGAAATTCATCTTCACTGACACTTCCATCTGTGTTAGAGCTATCACTTGGGAAGAGAAGAGTCCCAGATTAGCTGGGGAGTCAGATATTTCTTACTGCTAGGCATGCTGAACAAGGACAACTAAAATAGCACTCCAACAATGCAACACTGGCTCCCCAATTCTTTTTTATACTGCATACACTGACCATGCAGATCCATTCTCTCACATGTGGGCCTACCAGCTTTCTCCTACTTGATTTGAAGCCGCTAGAATTTTAGCATATTAATACATACATCAAAGAGACTGGCTCGTAAGACGTACATATACGACACCGACAGTCAAAGGGTTTTAAGCAGGTATTTCAAGTGGGCAGTGGAGAACATGACATTCAGCAGTGATAAGTTCTAGCTGCTTATGTATGAAAAGAATGAGAAACTCAAAAGAGACACCATATACAAAACTCAAGAGCACTGTCACAGAATGAAAGGAACATGTGAAAGACCTTGGAGTAATTATGTCTGCTGACCTTTCTTTCAAAGAACACAATAAGTCCAAGGTCATGACAGCCAGGAAAACAACAGGATGGATAATGAGAACTCTCAAAACAAGGGAAACTGCCAATGGTGACTTTCAAATGGCTTGCGCTCTCTCACTTGGAATATTGCTTAATGTTGAGGGCTCCATTTGGGGCAGGAGAAATATCAGAGTTGGAACAGATAAGAGATCATTTATGTCCTGCATAGAGCCAATAAAGCATTTAAATTGCTGAGAATGCCTTAAAATCCTAAATATATACTCACTGGTGATACATGATACACAAAAAAACCTCTCATAGGAGAGAGGAACTTGTGACAACGTTTCGGTCCGGCTTTGACCATTTACAAAGTCACACTAACAGAAAAGAGTGAGGTAGCCAGTATATATTGGGAAGCAAAACAAGGACGGGAACAAGAGAAGGAGAAGTAGTTGCAGTGGTAAGGTATGTAGTGGAGGTGGTGGTAGTGGTAGTAAGAAGTAGTAGTAGTATTAAGTAGTAGTAGTAAGAAGTAGTAGTAGTATTAAGTAGTAGTAGTAAGTAGTAGTAGTAGTAGTAGTAAGAAGTAGTAGTAGTAGTAAGAAGAAGTAGTAGTAGTAGTAAGGAGTAGTAGTAGTAGTAAGAAGGAGTAGTAGTAGTGAGTAGTAGTAGTAAGTAGTAGTTACAGTAATAGTAATAATTTTAATAGTAATAGTAGTAAGAAGTAATAGTAATAGTAGTAAGTAGTAATAGTAGTAAGCAGTAATTGTAGTAAGTAGTAATTGTGGTAAGTAGTAATAGTAATAAGTAGTAATAGTAATAAGTAGTAATAGCAATAAGTAGTAATAGTAAGTAGTAATAGTAAGTAGTAATAGTAGTAATAGTTAGTAGTAATAGTAGTAATAGTAGTAAGTAGTAATAATAATAGTAATAGTAATAATAGTGAAAGTAATATTAGTAATAGTAGAAACTAGTAGTACAGTAGACCCTCGGTTTTCGTCGATAAATCTTTCCAGAATGCTATTTGAGTGCTGTTACTGAACGAATTTGTACCCATAAGGACAAATGTAAATTAGATTAGTCGTTTCAGACCCCCAAAAATACACTTACAAAAATATATGTAGTAGAAATGGGGCCAATGTAAGGACAAGAAAAAGGAGCACTGCAGGAGAGCTAAGGGCCACAAGGGGTAGGACCAAAAATGTAGGGAAGGAAAATTGTCAGAAGAAAGGAAAACAAAGGAAAGGGAAAAAAAATAGGAAAGAAGAGGTTGGAGAAGAAAGGATCAGTTTAAATTACGAGTGTTCTGAAGTAGAAGAATGGAATAATGAGAAAGGAAGGCATCAACAAAGACAAAACCAGGTATCAGAAATCTTCCCTATGAGGATAAACTGAGGGCCTTTAATCTGCACTCTCTAGAAAGGCATAAAATTAGGGGGGATATGATTGAGGTGTATAAATGGAAAACAGGAATAAATAAAGGGGATGTAAATAACGTGCTGAAAATATCCTGCCAAGACAGGACTCGCAGCAATGGTTTCAAGTTGGAAAAGTTCAGATTCAGGAAGGATATAGAAAAGCACTGGTTTGGTAATAGAGTTGTCGATGAGTGGAACAAACTCCCGAGTACCGTCATAGGGGCTGGGACGTTGTGTAATTTTAAAAATAGGTTAGATAAATACATGAGTGGGCATGGGTGGGTGTGAGTTGGACTGACTAACTTGTGCTACTAGGTCAGATGCCGTACTAATTCCTTAAGTGGAAGTGACCTGACTACCTGGAGTTTACCTGGGGAGGGTTAAATCCAGGTGGTCGGCTAGATAAATATACAAGTGGGTGAGGGAGGTTGTGAGTTGGTCCTGACTAGCTTGTGCCACTAGGTCAGATGCCGTGCTCCTTCATTAAGTGAATGTAACCTGACCTGGCTGGGTCGGGGCATTGGCTTAAGCCGGTTGAAGACTTGGAGCTGCCTTGCATGGGCCAGTAGGCCTGCTGCAGTGTTCCTTCTTTCTTATGTTCTTAGATTCATACAAGGAAAGTTGTGTATAAGTGATGCTTCATCAAGACGGTGACTGACAGCTAGAAGTAGGGTAGACACTTTTACTAGAGGACCAGTCAATAGGATGACTGTGATATCTGTAACATGACAGAAAAAGAGCATTATTGGTGTCGGCAAGCCTAACACTTCTTCATTGTTCTTTGAGTGTCAGAAAGAGAGAGTGGCCAATCTATCCAAAATATTGAATAGGACAAGAGGATCATGAAATAGACACCAGGTGCATCTATAGCGGGAGGAGAGGTACGAACTAGATTACTGTGAAGGGCGTTAGTTTGGCAAAAAGTAAGTTTAACCCTTTCATTGTTAGTGCCATAGTACTACGGGGTTTGAGGTCTATCAGTGCCATAGTACTACACCATGTTCGGCGCATAAGCTGTGAGCGGCTAATTGTTTGACTGAATCTGAAACGTGTCCACAGTGTCCAAGAATTTTCAAAATAATATTTTTTTTTCTTATGAAATGGTAGATAATCTTCTGAAGGAAATAAAACAAAAGGTATGAAGATTGATGGAAAACTGATGAAACTACGCTTTCACAAATCTTTTTGTGTCCGCAATATTTGCTTATCAGCGATTTTGTCCACCGAGTCCTATTTAAGGCTAATTACATTGTTGCAGTAGACCAAATTCTTAGCCATTTCTCTAGTATGTCTTCCATTTTATTGATTGAGTATAAGAAACTGCCCAATGAACTATTTCAACTACCAAACAAAGTGATCAGAAATAGGCAATTTGGCTAATTTCGCAAAAAATTCAAAATACTATTCCAATTTCAAAATAGTCTAAAATAAACAATGCAGGCCTTCCTGGCACTAAAATAACATTTCCTCTGTTCATTAGTTACATTCCCAGGCTTAACATTTGAATTCCATTTTGATTTTTTATTCACACAAAAATAGAAGATTTATGGTTATGCAATATTGTAATACTAATTATATAAATAATATCAGCACATTAATGAATGCACATTAGACCCACCAGTTGGACATGTATTGGAAGAGTGATATGATTTGTTTACTCTTGAATATCGGAAAAAATCTAACATTTCCACTACTTTGAGCTCAATTTCAAGCTATTTTCAGTCTTGAAATCTATCAAAATCATTTCTACTTCTGTAATACATATTCCATTCTACCAAATGTGACAAAGAAACCAAGAATACAACCGTAAAAATCAAATGAAAATACATTACAAAGTCGCTGTTTTAAACCAAAAACACTGTTGCAGTTTTTTTGCAGGATTTTGTTTATATGGTGCACACTTACCACAGACCCATTCTCTCGTATCTAGGTTCAAATTAGCCGCTCACAGCTTATGAGCCAAACATGGCGTAGTACTATGGCACTGATAGACCTCAAACCCCGTAGTACTATGGCACTAACAATGAAAGGGTTAAACTTACTTTTTGCCAAACTAACGCCCTTCACAGTAATCTAGTTCGTACCTCTCCTCCCGCTATAGATGCACCTGGTGTCTATTTCATGCTCCTCTTGTTCTATCCATTATTTTGGATAGATTGGCCACTCTCTCTTTCTGACACTCAAAGAACAATGAAGAAGTGTTAGGCTTGCCGACACCAATAATGCTCTTTTCTGTCATGTTACAGAGATCACAGTCATCCTATTGACTGGTCCTCTGGTAAAAGTGTCTACCCTACTTCTAGCTGTCACAGTCACTGTCTTGCTGAAGCATCACTCTTACACAACTTTCCTTGTATTAATCGAAGTCCTGGCTTTGTCTTTGTTGATGCCTTCCTTTCTCATTATTCCATTCTTCTACTTCAGAACACTCGTAATTTAAGCTGATCCTTTCTTCTCCAACCTCCTCTTTCCTAATTTTTTCCCTTTCCTTTGTTTTCCTTTCTTTTGACAATTTTCCTTCCCTGCATTTTTGGTCCTACCCCTTGTGGCCTTTAGCTCTCCTGCAGTGCTCCTTTTTCTTGTCCTTACATTGGCCCCATTTCTACTACATATACCCCTCCATTCCTCTATTACTATTACCTCCCTTCATCCTTCACTCTCCTTTCTCTCTTGTGCCACTAAACTACTCTTGCTACTTTCTACTATTTCTTCTGCTACTTTCTACTATTTCTTCTGCTACTTTCTACTATTTCTTCTGCTACTTTCTACTATTTCTTCTGCTACTTTCTACTATTTCTTCTACTACTTTCTACTATTTCTTCTACTACTACTACTACTATTTCTACTACTACTACCTACCTTACCACCACTCCTGCCTACCTCACCCCTTTTATGTTTGTGATTTTGTAAATAGTCTAAGTCGGACCAAAACGTCGTCAAAGGCTCCTCTTTCTAGTATCGTGTTTTTGTTCATTAGATACATAATACAGTGGTACCTCGAGTTACGATGGTCCCCAAAATCGCCTTTTTATGTAAGTTTATTTTTTTAAATGCTTTTGTAAGTATATTTTTGGGGGTGTAAAAGGACTAGTCTATTTTACATTATTCCTTATGGGGATAAATTCGTTTGGTAATGGCACTTGAACAGCATTCTCGAACGAAAAAATATCGTAACTCGAGGTACCACTGTACTATGTACCTGGAAAGTACACGAGAGCCTTGCCCCAAATCTGCACACTGCCATAACATACTGGAGTGAGAAAGATGAGATGAAGTGCAGGGTGCAGTGGGCACAATAAGAGAATGCTATATCAACATCTGTGACTCAAGACTATTCAACATCTTTGCAGAAAATATCAGAAACACTGTTGGGACAAGTGTAGAAATCTTCAAGAGGAAACTGGGCAAGAATCTTCACCAGGTGCCAGACCAACCAGGCTGTGATGCATATGTGGGTCAGCAGACCACCAGCAGCAACAGCCTGGTTAACTAGGCAAGCACCAGACGAGCCTGGCACATGGCTGGGTTCTGGGAATAGAAAAACTCCCAGAACTCATTGAAGGTATATCAGAGGTAAAGCACTGTATACTGCAAATATTGGTTGGTTTCTCGCTATAATCTGCATCAGGGGGTTATTATCGAAATATAGTTTAAAGAATTAAAGTTCACACAGGTGTCATTCCTGAGGGTAGAGCTGGGCTGGATGCCACTGTATTGTCAAACTTATGGGGACTTGGAATAAAATGTGCATCTTTCTGCCAATCCCAGATGTGGTCTGAGGGTAACTGCTGGATATTTGCAGCTAGTTAGTCTGCCTGAAATGCACTGCATGCTAGTGGCTTTCTTTTGTGCTTAATATTTTATTACAGGTAACCTACATTTTGTTAAGTAAAAGGACACAAATGCAACTAATGTGACATTTTATTGTGGCAACGTTTCCAGGAAGCTCCTGGAGAGCGAAACGTTGCCACAATAAAATGTCACATTAGTTGCATTTGTGTCCTTTTACTTAACATATTGTCGGTAATTCTACCAATATTATTACAACCTACATTTTGTAATACTGAAGAAAGAAATAAAGTTTGTTTGCTGTGGTGGTTGTGCTAGTGGTGGGCACCACCATGGGTCATTGGGGTGTGCAATGTGGGTATTGGTTCCTAGGCTGGGCTAGCTCTGGTGCCATGCACCCCTTTGTGCCACCACCTGCCGCTGATAAAAGTGCCAGCACAGGCCCCCAGCCTACTACCCATGCCAATCGATGCACCATCATCCTATCAGTTTGTCGCCAGTTTGGGTCCCGGGATGTACTATGTCCACGTGTAGCACTGTATATATTAACACTTCACAGGTGAATAATCATCTTTACTGTCACTGGACCAGTCATCAGCTGCTAGGAAATCAAAATCCATATCACTAACTCTCATATCTGTGCCAAAGCCACGGGTACATAATTCTTGATGTGCATTTGTCATGGGGGAATTTTAAGGCCTTTGCATCTACATGGTGTGGTGAATAATGTACTAAAGATGGCATTCCCAGAATGCACTGCAGTAGCCTTGATTTTACATATAGTGTGCACACCATTCATATCTAGGCCCACAATCTGAAGCCAAATCTGAAGCTGCTAGAATTTATGCTTAGATCTACAAAAGCGTCCCTGGAATCAATAACAGTTACGCAAGGAACAGTGAAAGGGTTAAAGAAGGGTGAGGATGTTACAGTTTGGAGAGTCATCTGAAGTGTGAAGTCTGCACACTTCTCGTTAGTTTAACTCAATGAGAGAGTGGATGTGTTTTTTTTTTCTGGGTCACCCTACTTTGGTGGGAGACAGCTGTAGTGTTAAAAATTACCATAGAAATGTTTACCTGAACAGTGATAATACTGGATGGTTTGTGAATAGCGGAAGATGCCGTAGAGACAGGAGTTAAGCGGTTACAGAGGCCAGCAGCTCTGGTGAAAGTGAGAGTAGCTGGAGGCTCCAGGGAACTGCATGTAGATGCAGGAAACAATGTTCTTCTAGCTGATGACTGACCCATTGGTGACTGGAATCTTTCAGATATTGTTGACAGTGGTGAAAGCTGAAGATCTGAAATACATGAAAAAACATTATTTTTTTTTATTTTCATTGTTAAAAATAACACACTGGCTCTGTCTCACAAAGTTGGGTGACCAGAAAAAGAAACAGTTTCACCTTCATTCAATAACTCATCAGAAGAGTACCAACACCAGAGTTCAGATGACTGAACTGTAACATCCTCATTCCCCTCCTCCTCCTCCAGAGTGTTGGCACTGTACTTCCCACCTCCAGGACTAAAGTCCATCTAACTGGCTTTTCTGAATCTATTCATAAATGTTAACTTTCTCACACTCCAACATCATGTTAAATCATAAAATTTATTTGTTTCCACTCAATATCTAACATGCTCATACAAACCTGTTGGATGTTCAAGATGTTAGCACTTAAAACCTCCCTTTCCCAGTTCTCTCCAAGCCTCCTTGGGACAACCGACACCCCTCCTCCCTTCTACCCCAGATTTAAAAGCTTTCCTAGTTATGCTATTTTGCTATATCCTGTGTCTAAACTATTTCAACAATCCATCCTCTGCCCTATGAATAATACTTTTGGCAGCCCTGCATCTCCAAATATGAAAGCTTCAAATTTCACACCATACACTGCCCAAAAGACACATCTCCATTGCCTCCAGCCTCCTCCTCGCTGCAATGTTTAACCCTTAAACTGTACAAACGTAGATTTAGGTTAGTACCGCTAGTGCTCCAAACGTAGATCAACATTTTAATTTTCCTGCCTCCAAATTTGGTACAAGTGGCCTGAGATGCCTGGTCAGTATAGAATAGGTCTTAACACTCGGTGTGCGCAGTATTAAAAAAATCTGGGACCACTTAGTACCTTGTGGGAGCACCAGTTCAACTGATCGCCAGCTAGAGCAAACATCGTGGCAAACACCAGGGATTCACTGATGTCATGTCGTATTAACACTCCCCTTTTAAGAGGACAGTGATGTTGACCCAGAGTTTAGTGGCTTTGAGATGGATGTGGCCACAAGTGGTCAAGGAAATATCAAAAACCTTGATAATAACCCATGTGCAACACCCTTTCATTTTTTATACCACTGGTAGTGCCATCCTGCCAGAATGTCCTATAACCTATGCCCTAAGTAAAGAGAAATGATTCTGGAACATGTGTAATACATATTTGACAGACTTACTAACTGACTCTGTCTCTATACCTGACTGTCTGTCTGACTGTCTGTCTCTATACCTGACTGTCTGTCTGACTGTCTGTCTCTATACCTGACTGTCTGTCTGTCTCTATACCTGACTGTCTGTCTGTCTCTATACCTGACTGTCTGTCTGTCTCTCTGTCTCTATACCTGACTGTCTTGCTCTATGTCTGTCTCTATACTGACTGCTGTCTGCCCTGTCTGACTGTCGTCTGTCATACTGACTGTCTGTTCTCTGTCTGCTGTCTCTATCTCTGACTGCTCTGTCTGCTGTCTGACTGTCTGTCTATCTGTCTGACTGACTGCTCTGTCTGACTGTCATACCTGACTGTCTGTCATGTCTGTGCTCTATACCTGACTGACTGTCCGTGTCTCTATACCCGTCTGACTGACTGTCCGTGTCTCTATACCGGTCTGACTGACTGTCCGTGTCTCTATATCTGACTGACTGACTGTCTCTATATCTGACTGACTGACTGTCTCTATATCTGACTGACTGACTGTCTGTGTGTCTATATCTGACTGTCTGTCTGTCTGTGTGTCTATATCTGACTGTCTGTCTGTCTGTGTGTCTATATCTGACTGTCTGTCTGTCTGTGTGTCTATATCTGACTGTCTGTCTGTCTGTGTGTCTATATCTGACTGTCTGTCTGTCTGTGTGTCTATATCTGACTGTCTGTCTGTGTCTATATCTGACTGTCTGTCTGTGTCTATATCTGACTGTCTGTCTGTGTCTATATCTGACTGTCTGTCTGTCTGTGTCTATATCTGACTGTCTGTCTGTCTGTGTGTCTATATCTGACTGTCTGTCTGTCTGTGTGTCTATATCTGACTGTCTGTCTGTCTGTGTGTCTATATCTGACTGTCTGTCTGTCTGTGTGTCTATATCTGACTGTCTGTCTGTCTGTGTGTCTATATCTGACTGTCTGTCTGTCTGTGTGTCTATATCTGACTGTCTGTCTGTCTGTGTGTCTATATCTGACTGTCTGTCTGTCTGTGTGTCTATATCTGACTGTCTGTCTGTCTGTGTGTCTATATCTGACTGTCTGTCTGTCTGTGTGTCTATATCTGACTGTCTGTCTGTCTGTGTGTCTATATCTGACTGTCTGTCTGTCTGTGTGTCTATATCTGACTGTCTGTCTGTCTGTGTGTCTATATCTGACTGTCTGTCTGTCTGTGTGTCTATATCTGACTGTCTGTCTGTGTGTCTATATCTGACTGTCTGTCTGTGTGTCTATATCTGACTGTCTGTCTGTGTGTCTATATCTGACTGTCTGTCTGTGTGTCTATATCTGACTGTCTGTCTGGTGTCTATATCTGACTGTCTGTCTGTGTGTCTATATCTGACTGTCTGTCTGTGTGTCTATATCTGACTGTCTGTCTATATCTGACTGTCTGTCTGTGTGTCTATATCTGACTGTCTGTCTGTGTGTCTATATCTGACTGTCTGTCTGTGTGTCTATCTGACTGTCTGTCTGTGTGTCTATATCTGACTGTCTGTCTGTGTGTCTATATCTGACTGTCTGTGTGTCTATATCTGACTGTCTGTCTGTGTGTCTATATCTGACTGTCTGACTGTGTCTGTGTCTATATCTGACTGTCTGACTGTGTCTGTGTCTATATCTGACTGTCTGTCTGTGTGTCTATATCTGACTGTCTGTCTGTGTGTCTATATCTGACTGTCTGACTGTGTCTGTGTCTATATCTGACTGTGTCTGTGTCTATATCTGACTGTGTCTGTGTCTATATCTGACTGTGTCTGTGTCTATATCTGACTGTGTCTGTGTCTATATCTGACTGTGTCTGTGTCTATATCTGACTGTGTCTGTGTCTATATCTGACTGTGTCTGTGTCTATATCTGACTGTGTCTGTGTCTATATCTGACTGTGTCTGTGTCTATATCTGACTGTGTCTGTGTCTATATCTGACTGTGTCTGTGTCTATATCTGACTGTGTCTGTGTCTATATCTGACTGTGTCTGTGTCTATATCTGACTCTGTATATCTCGGTCTTTCTATATCTGACTCTGTATATCTCGGTCTTTCTATATCTGACTCTGTATATCTCGGTCTTTCTATATCTGACTCTGTATATCTCGGTCTTTCTATATCTGACTCTGTATATCTCGGTCTTTCTATATCTGACTCTGTATATCTCGGTCTTTCTATATCTGACTCTGTATATCTCGGTCTTTCTATATCTGACTCTGTATATCTCGGTCTTTCTATATCTGACTCTGTATATCTCGGTCTTTCTATATCTGACTCTGTATATCTCGGTCTTTCTATATCTGACTCTGTATATCTCGGTCTTTCTATATCTGACTCTGTATATCTCGGTCTTTCTATATCTGACTCTGTATATCTCGGTCTTTCTATATCTGACTCTGTATATCTCGGTCTTTCTATATCTGACTCTGTATATCTCGGTCTTTCTATATCTGACTGTATATCTCGGTCTTTCTGTCATGTCAGTAATATGTATACACTTGTGTAGTGTATTATAGTATAAGTAACCCTAACCGTTACATGTATGCTCCCTTGTTACTTGTGACGTCACAGCCTCACACCATATGAGAGCTACGTCAAGAGGCCTCTCTCATTCCTAGGCAGACCCAAGACTGGATCGGACGCACTGGGGTACCTCTCCCACTCACGTAATATACCTACTTCACCATCCATCCGTGAGTTTACTTCAACCATATTTGCTCTCCCAATACCCACACGACAAGTGGTAGCAGCAGTGGGCCCGTACGTAATTCTTATCGATTACGGTGTTACAGGGAGATAAAATTCAACAAGCCAGCAGATGTCCTGTGTGCCTCCAGAGACCACGCTACTAGCTATTCAACACCCCAATCAAGGATTCGTCAGCCTGTCTACAATATCTCCTAGTCAGCTAAGTGTTTTATCTCTTATTTGCTAAAGCCTACAATGGGTAGACTTGGGTTTTGCAAATTTGACGAGATAACCCAGTTTGTGAGGGGAGAGTGCCCTATGTCCAAGCCACCCACCAGTTACGTCAGCCTAGGCTTAAAGTGTACTAACCCTGCTGAGCTAATTGTAACAAGATTCCAAGCCAGTCAACCAGTGTAAATGGTCTAAAGTAACTCAGCAAGCCAAGCCAACCCAGCTGAGAAGTAAGCCACATGAGTCCATGCATTCATATCATCCTTGTACTCCAGTGTATCGCTGTTCTGAGTGATAATACCATCCCTGTGGTATTCTGGGTTGTTCCAAGCCACCCTGGCTTTAGATTCGTGTGGGAGCAACCCAGAAAGCGTGGGACCTCGTGAGTCAGCCGCGTGGGACCACTTCAGCCACCCACGCAAACAGACGCCGCCATCAACCACGTGAGCCAGTCATCCACCCACACAAAGTATCAAGTGTGGATAATTTCACCCTTAACTGGGTCCTGCAAGCAGTGTATTGGCTACGAATCGGGTCGAGCGTCCTGAGTTTTCTTCATAGCTGTTGTGCCAACGATATAAAGCCTAGATTCGTAGTTCATCATTTATGCACAAATTCAAGATTCTTCCGAGGACCAGACGAAAACAACCTCCACTATAACCATCACTCAACATTTCAGTCACCGTTAATAGTTCTACAGCCTAGAGACAATTACCGTGTTGTTTTTATTTTTCAGATAATCTAGAGACAATTGCGAGTGTGAGATATTTTGCTAATTATCGTGAACTTTGAGTTATCCTGAGATTGTGATTTTAACCTACCCAGTGTTATGCGTTAATACTCTCACTTTAATTAGTTTTTTTTTATTTTACTAGTATTGTCTCTGATTAATTAACGTGTCATGTTATTTTGCTGTGTTACCAAGTACAGTGGTACCTCGACTTACGATGGTCCCCAAACTCACCCTTTTATGTAAGTTTATTTTTTTAAATGCTTTTGTAAGTGTAATTTTGGGGGTCTAAAAGGACTAGTCTATTTTACAACATTTCTTAAGGAGATAAATTTGTTTGGTAATGGCACTTGAACAGCATTCTGGAATGAAAAAATATCGTAAGTCGAGGTACCACTGTATGCAGTAAGTACAGTGGTACCTCGACTTACGATATTTTTCATTCCAGAATGCTGTTCAAGTGCCATTACCAACAATTTATCTCCTTAAGAAATGTTGTAAAATAGACTAGTCCTTTAGACCCCAAATTACACTTACAAAGCATTTAAAAAAATAAACTTACATAAAAGGGTGAGTTTGGGGACCATCGTAAGTCGAGGTACCACTGTATAACTTTTTTTTATTATTATTGAGCATCGAGTGTATTTACCTCACCTATGGAATCTGTGCATGGGGCTCTACATCAATAACTCATCTCAGACCACTAATAACACAACAAAAGGCAGCAGTTAGAATGATAACACATTCACACTCCAAACAACATACTCCACCAATACAGTGGACCCTCGGTTAACGAAAAAACTTCATCCCAGAAGCCTGCTCAAGTGCCATTACCGAACGAATTTACTTCCTTAAGAAATAATGTCACGTAGGTTAGTCTATTTCAGACCCCCAAAAATACACTTCCACATGCACTTAAAATATTATACTTACATAATTGTACGATTTCCGGGGTATTCGTTAACCGAGGGTCCACTGTATTCAAAAACCAAAACTTACTCACCATACAAGACATCCATACTTTTTACTGTGCCTATTACATACTTAGAACACACTATGCAAATATTAACCCACCACTCAAACTTCTTACCAATTTTAACAGGACACATGACCATAACACCAGACACAGATCACTCCTCGATGTTCCTCGTGTCCATCTAACACTATGTAAAAACTCAATGCATATAAAAGGCACGAAAATTTGGAATTCATTACCTGTCATTGCCAAAGAAACCCTGCCTGTACCCCAATTCAAAACGATGCTAAAAAAACACCTTCTCACCCAAACCTAAATGCTCAATATCAAACATTCCCAACAAAGAATAATCACTTAAATGTAAAAACTTATGAATAATACATACTAAGCTAACTGTTTCCATAACATTTACATTATAATGACCATGTAAACTGTAACTGCAATGCAATTAATTGTTTTAAATTATCTCACTCAATTAGTTGCATTGCTACAATTAATTGATATGTTCAACTTATATTCAAACTTTATAACTTAGATACACAATTATACTAATTTTATAAATTATTAACCACAACTTTTACCATGTACTGTAGTCTACAATTAAGTAGTCCTAAGAATGCCCGCAATGCACAGCATATTAGGGGCTTTTGGCATGTACATCTCATTAATACCTATG
>WNWK01018010.1:0-41040 GCA_009830355.1 Cherax destructor
ACAACAATTTAAATTATCTCTGACATACATTGCCACTCCACCACCCTTCCTGTTGCCCCTATCAGTGTGGAATAGTTTATAACCCTGTATGTTGCACTCGGAAGGCATTTCTCTATCTTTCAGGTTGAACCAGGTCTCTGTTATAGCAATAATATCTATATTACCTGCACTTGCAAGTAATCTTAGCTCATCTATCTTATTTCTTAGACTCATACTATTTGTATAGAAAACCTTAAGGGAGCTAGTCACTCGTTGCCCTCTACTATCTCTCTTTGTTTGTTAATCAATTGCTTTGCCTTTACTAGCAACTTTATTTTGAATATTGTCTTTTAAACATATCCCTGAGCTTATATCTGCTGTTTCCAACCCTAATACTGCAGCCTGATTGTTTTCCACAAACACCCATACCTCTATAAGTATCTGAAGAACTCAACATGAGATTTAAGGAAGTATTTTCAGTGGAGACAGAAAGGACTCCAGAAAGCTAGAATGGTGGGGTACATCAACAAGTTCCGGACGAAATACACACAACCGAGGGGGATGTGAAGAGGCTCCTAAGTGAACTAGATACCTGGTGGGACCGGACAACATCTCTCCATGGGTCCTGAGAGAGGGAGCAGAGGCACTATGTGTACCACTAATAACAATATTCAACACATCTATCGAAACAGGGCGACTACCTGAGGTATGGAAGACAGCAAATGTAGTCATAATTTAAAAAAAAAAAAAAGAGACAGACACGCAGCACTAAACTACAGACCAGTGTCACTGACATGTATAGTATGCAAGGTCATGGAGAAGATTATCAGGAGAAGAGTGGTGGAGCACCTGGAAAGGAATCAGCTCATACATGACAACCAGCACGGTTTCGGGGTACTTAAATCCTGTGTCACAAACCTACTGGAATTTTACAACAAGGTGACGGAAGTAAGACAAGAGACAGAGGGGTGAGTAGATTGCATTTTCTTGGACTGTAAGGAAGCTTTCGACACAGTTCTACACAAGAGATTAGTGCTAAAGCTAGAGAATCAGGCAGGTATAAAAGGAAAGGCACTACAATGGATCAGAGAATACTGACAGGAAGGCGACAACGAGTCATGGTACGTGACGAGGTGTTAGAGTGGGAGCCTGTGACGAGCGGGGGTTCCACAGGGGTCACTCCTAGGACTAGTGCTGTTTCTGGTATATGTGAATGACATGACGGAAGAGATAGATTCAGAAGTGTCCTTGTTTGCAGATAATGTGAAGCTAATGAGAATTCAAACGGATGAGGATCAGATAGGACTACAAAGGGATCTGGACAGGCTGCAAGCCTGGTCCAGAAACTGGATCCCGGAGTTTAACTCCACCAGGTGTAAAGTCATAAAGATTGGGGAAGGGCAAAGAAGACAGCAGACAGAGTACAGGTTACTGGGCCAAAGATTGCAAACCTCACTCAAAGAAAAGGATCTTTGGGTGAGAATAAAATCGAGCACATCTGAGGTGAACATCAATCAAATAACTGCTGCAGCATATGGGCGCCTGGCAAACTTAAGAATAGCGTTTCGACATCTCAATAAGGAATCGTTCAAGACTCTGTACACCGTGTACGTCAGGCCCATATTAGAATATGCAGCACCAGTTTGGAACCCACACCTGGTCAAGCACGTCAAGAAATTAGAGAAAGTGTAAAGGTTTGCAACAAGACTAGTCCCAGAGCTAAGGGGGATGTCCCGCGAGAAGAGGTTAACAGAAATCGACCTGACGACACTGGAAGACAGGAGGGATCAGGAGGACAGGATAACGACATATAAAACACTGAGAGGAATTGACAAGATGAATAGAAACAGGATGTTTCAGAGATGGGTCACAGCAACAAGAGGTCACAACTGGAAGCTAAAGATTCAGATGAGTCACAGGCTTGACATCTGGTCTAGCAACTGGCTTCTCGAATTTAACCCCACCAAATGCAAAGTCATGAAGATCGGAGAAGGGCAAAGAAGACCGCTGACAGAGTACAGGCTAGGTGGACAAAAGCTACTAACCTCATTAAAGGAGAAAGACCTTGGGGTGAGTATAACACCAAGCACGTCTCCGGAAGCACACATCAACCAGATAACCGCGGCAGCATATGGGCGACTGGCAAACCTAAGATTAGCGTTCCGTTACCTTAACAAGGAATCGTTCAGGACACTGTATACCGTATACGTCAGGCCCATACTAGAGTATGCAGCACCAGTCTGGAACCCACACCTGGTCAAGCACGTCAAGAAAGTAGAGAAAGTGCAAAGGTTTGCGACAAGGCTAGTTCCACAACTCAGGGGACTGCCTTATGAAGAAAGGTTGAGGGAAATAGGACTAACAACACTGGAGGACAGAAGGGTTAGAGGAGACATGATAACGACATACAAAATACTGCGGGGAATCGACAAGGTAGATAGTGACAGGATGTTCCAGAGAGGAAACACAGAAACAAGGGGACACAACTGGAAGCTGAAGACTCAGATGAGTCAGAGGGATGTTAGGAAGCAATTATTCAGCCATAGAGTAGTTAGGAAGTGGAATAGTTTAGCGAACGATATAGTGGAGGCGGGAACCATACATAGTTTTAAGACAAGGTATGATAAAGCTCACGGAGCAGGGAGAGCAGAGACCCAGTAGCGGACAGTGCAGAGGCGGGGCCAGGAGCTGAGTCTCGACCCCTGCAACCACAATTAGGTGAGTACAATTAGGTGAGTACACACACACACATATACACACACATACACACACACTCACACACACACACACACACACACACACACACATATACACACACATACACACACACTCACACACACACACACACACACACACACACACACTCACACACACACACACACACACACACACTCACACACACACACACACACACACACACAGAAATGAGAGAAGGATTGACGTAAACATTTTTCTGCCTCAACTACAATGGTTGATGAATTGAGCGGACAGTCAACCCAGGAAATTGTCAATTTTCAACCAGAAGCGCAAAGAATCGACCGACAAGTTTGTACCAACTTGCAGAGGCTGGCTGAACCCAGGGTTCACTCTTCACTCTACAGATGAGTGTCAATGGGTGAACCCAGGGTTCACTCCTCACTATAGATGAAAGGCAATGGGTGAACCCAGGGTTCACTCCTCACTACAGATGAGAGGCAATGGGTGAACCCAGGGTTCACTCCTCACTACAGATGAGAGGCAATGGGTGAACCCAGGGTTCACTCCTCACTACAGATGAAAGGCAATGGGTGAACCCAGAGTTCACTCCTCACTACAGATGAAAGGCAATGGGTGAACCCAGGGTTCACTCCTCACTACAGATGAGAGGCAATGGGTGAACCCAGGGTTCACTCCTCACTACATATGAGAGTCAATGGGTGAACCCAGGGTTCACTCTACAGAGTCAACCAAGGGACACAGTATCATGGGGAGGATATAAAGTATTGATTGCAAGGAGCGCTAGAGAATAATCGAATTTGCAAGAGGCAGAGGCAGAGGCAGAGGCAGAGGCAGAGGCAGAGGCAGAGGCAGAGGCAGAGGCAGAGACAGAGGCAGAGTCAGAGGCAGAGACAGAGGCAGAGTCAGAGGCAGAGACAGAGGCAGAGACAGAGGCAGAGACAGAGGCAGAGACAGAGGCAGAGACAGAGGCAAAGGCAGAGACAGAGGCAGAGGCAGAGACAGAGGCAGAGGCAGAGGCAGAGACAGAGGCAGAGGCAGAGGCAAAGGCAGAGACAGAGGCAGAGTCAGAGGCAGAGACAGAGGCAGAGTCAGAGGCAGAGACAGAGGCAGAGTCAGAGGCAGAGACAGAGGCAGAGACAGAGGGGAGAAGAGGAACGCTCAGTCTAAAAGGTACATAACAACGGATGCAAGAGAGAGAACCAGAACTACTTCACATCACATAAGCACTGAAAGAGAGGTAGGTAAGACACATAGGCAACTTTATTCCGAAACGTTTCGCCTACACAGTAGGCTTCTTCAGTCGAGTACATAAAGTAGGCAGGAGAGTAGAGATGTGAAGACGATGTATCAGTCCATCAGCCTTGATTTGAGGTGGTCAGTCCCTCATCCTGGAGAAGAGTTCTGTTCCATAGTTTGAAACAATGTGAAGATCAAGCGACAGTGTGGAGACTTATATACTGTGGGAAGGAGAGATACAGAGTGGTAGAAGAAAGAATGTGATCACTGAGAGGTCACGTCCCTCTCAGATCAACCATTCTCTCTTGAAAAAGTTGTCCAAGGTGTTTTCTTCTTCTGTACCAAGATGCCCTTGTGTTGCAGTGTCTGACAGAGTGAATATCAAAATGGTATACAATACCGACAAGTTGGTAAGACAAATGGACAACAGTTAGGTACCTGGTGTCCATGTGTCTATCTTCAACACTTGTCCAACCTTTGGAAGAAGACCTACTTACACTTGTGGATGGTTCCACTGTGACCCCGCCGCCTCCTGCTTCCACTCACCTGACTACAGTATATAAGCCACTTCTACGGCCCTATGCTGTACTTTCTACAAGATTGTTGGACTGAACACATCGATTCCAGGCTGAGGGACTGATTACCTCAAACTCCTCCTCTCCTTACCTCACCAACAGAAGCCAATACGTGTACACAAATGGAGCGAACTCTTCCACACAACAAATTACAGTCGGAGTCCCTCAAGGAAGTGTCCTGGGGCCACTCCTATTCCTCATTTACATAAATGACCTACCGAATGCATCACAACTACTCAAACCCATTTTATTTGCAGATGACACAACATATGTCTTCTCTCACCCAAATCCAGTTATACTGGCCAACACTGTTAATGCCGAATTACAGAAAATATCAACATGGATGACGACTAACAAGCTTACTCTCAATACTGACAAGACCTACTTCATACAGTTTGGAAGCAAAGTCACAAATGTTCCACTTAACATAACACTCAATGGTTCACCCATCACAAGACTCACAGAGGGAAAATTCCTAGGAATCCACCTTGACAGTAGCCTTAAATTCCAAACACATATACAACAAATTTCCAAGAAAATCTCGAAGACAGTAGGCATATTATCAAAGATACGCTATTATGTACCTCAATCAGCTCTCCTTGCACTATATCATTCACTTATCTACCCGTATCTCACCTATGGAATCTGTGCATGGGGATCAACAACATTAAATCACCTTAGACCACTCATAACACAACAAAAGGCCGCAGTCAGAATGATAACAAATTCCCACTCTAGACAGCATACTCCACCAATATTCAAAAGTCTCAAACTACTCACCGTAAAGAACATTCATACTTACACTTGTGGCTACTACATATATAAAACTTTACACTCTAATATAAACCCTCTGCTCAAAATTCTCCTCACCAACTTTAATAGGACCCATGACCACAATACACGACACAGATCACTTTTTGATATACCCCGTGTTCATATCAACATATGTAAAAATTCTATGCACATAAAGGGCCCCAGAATCTGGAATTCATTACCAGTAAATATTAAGATAATCTTGTCTGAAAATCAATTTAAGACTCAACTCAAAAACCACCTACTCACCCAAAACTAAATGATCATACTATAAACTACTTTGAAAAATGCTCATTATTACTTTCCTATACGATAATTTCAATTTTTAATAATATGTTACTATTATGTTACCCCCTACTCAATCAAAACTAAATACTCATATTATAAGTTAATGTCAAAAATGCTCAATGTTATTTTCCTCAAGATAATCTCAATTCCATATTATCATTCAAGAATCTTAACACCTGTAACAATCTAATATCTAATATCATTATATAATAATTTAAACAGTAAAATTTCATCATATTGTAATTTTGAAAATAATTTTTAACTAGAATAAACTCAATAAATTTCTCTAATATTAAGTACATAGTCTTTAAGGACAAGAATAAGCTGCCCCTAATGCCATGGCATGTCAGTGGCTCTCCTTGCACTCAATTTACATTGTAACTACCGATACCTATGTAATCTGCAATCTACAATGAAATAAAATTTGTTTGTTTGTTTTATTTGTTTGTTTTCTGCTTTATATTTTACTGATGAAGTCACTGTGTGGCGAAACGTTTCTTCAATAAAGATTCCCATATGTTGCATAAGTGTCTCAATCTTCAACTTATCGGGTTTAAACCATTTATCACACATATATATACCCTCTGTGTCCATGTATCGCTTGTAACGGCTTGACAAAGCTCCTGGAGAGCGAAACGTTGCCACAATAAAATGTCACATTAGTTGCATTTGTGTCCTTTTACTTAACATATTGTCGGTAATTCTACCAAAATTACTATAAGAAGAAGAAGAGTTTGAGATAATCAGTGGAGAACATCGCTGTGGTGATGAAGTAGCAAGTTCCAGCACCAGAGCTGGAAGACAACACAGCACAGAGTACACTGAAACACAGCACAGAGTACACTGAAACACAGCACAGAGTACACTGAAACACAGCACAGAGTACACTGAAACAACACAACACAGAGTACACTGAAACAACACAGCACAGAGTACACTGAAACAACACAACACAGAGTACACTGAAACAACACAGCACAGAGTACACTGAAACAACACAGCACAGAGTACACTGAAACACAGCACAGAGTACACTGAAACACAGCACAGAGTACACTGAAACACAGCACAGAGTACACTGAAACAACACAGCACAGAGTACACTGAAACACAGCACAGAGTACACTGAAACAACACAGCACAGAGTACACTGAAACAACACAACACAGAGTACACTGAAACAACACAGCACAGAGTACACTGAAACAACACAGCACAGAGTACACTGAAACAACACAACACAGAGTACACTGAAACAACACAGCACAGAGTACACTGAAACAACACAGCACAGAGTACACTGAAACACAGCACAGAGTACACTGAAACACAGCACAGAGTACACTGAAACACAGCACAGAGTACACTGAAACAACACAGCACAGAGTACACTGAAACACAGCACAGAGTACACTGAAACAACACAGCACAGAGTACACTGAAACAACACAGCACAGAGTACACTGAAACAACACAGCACAGAGTACACTGAAACACAGCACAGAGTACACTGAAACAACACAGCACAGAGTACACTGAAACAACACAACACAGAGTACACTGAAACAACACAGCACAGAGTACACTGAAACAACACAGCACAGAGTACACTGAAACAACACAGCACAGAGTACACTGAAACAACAGAGGAGGCGGTAAACAGACTCTCATTGTAACCTGACCCATCGTTAGGCATCAATACCAAATAATGTATCACCATAAGTATTAGCTGGGATGCGGTACAAGCCTCTCACACACATCCTCAACAAATGTGTAATGACTTGTGAACCACAAGCCAGCGAGTGGAAGATAGGAAGTGTGGTGTCCATACCGAGGAAATGCGAGAGACAGGAAGCCCTGAGGTACAGTGTCCTTAACAAGCGCAGTGTGCAAGCTGCCTCACAACATTGTATGAGACAGGAAGCCCTGAGGTACAGTGTCCTTAACAAGCCCAGTGTGCAAGCTGCATCACAACATTGTAAGAGACAGGAAGCCCTGAGGTACAGTGTCCTTAACAAGCCCAGTGTGCAAGCTGCATCACAACATTGTAAGAGGGAAACCTGGAGAACATCTGCAAAATAATTAATTCCTAGCGTGTGTTTGGAAGGTATTAACTTACATTCTTTTAGATATTTATAAGAAAGTGAGTTAGGTCAGACAAACAAACTTTACTTGTATAAAGTGACTCACAGTATATTATACAATTATGGTAATGACATATGGTGGTGTGTCACAGCGGCAGTGACGAGCACTGAACACCAAGAGTGAAAACACGGTGAACACCAACAGTGAACGCAGTGAACAACAGTGAATACAGTGAACAACAGTGAACACAGTGAACAACAGTGAACGCAGTGAACACAGTGAACAGTAAATACAGTGAACACCAGCAGTGAACACAGTGAACAGCAGTGAACACAGTGAACACCAACAATGAACAACAGTGAACACATTGAACACCAACAATGAACAACAGTGAACACAGTAAACAACAATGAATACAGTGAACAAGACAATGAAGTAATAATGTCTTCAGAACTTGAAACTAAAAAACTAATTTTAATTAAAGACTTGACAAGACAACAGCAACAACAGTAACAACAACATCATTAACAGCAGCAACGACAGCAACAACACCAACAGTACTAACATTAACAACAGCAAAAACAGCAACAAGTACAGCAACAGCAACAACAACAGCAGCAACAACAGTTACAGCAGCAACAACAACAGCAGCAGTAACAGCATCAACAACAGTAACAGCAACAGCATCAACAACAGCTGCAACAACAACAGCAACAACAACAACAACAGCAGCAGTAACACCAACAGCAGTGTTGCAGCCTCCTACCTAATATGATGGTTAGGTAGTTAACGTGGCGGCCGGCAGTACCACTTTGTACGTCATCAGACACAATGTTGGACTGCTGAGCCGGCCAGACTGACCGTGTCAGTTATTACAAAAAAACACTAGTTTCCATTAAACATCATTACCTGCACACAGGTAGAGTGCATTTATTCCAAGAGCCTGTTACTAGTGTTTGTAATAAAGGACTGTTACTAGTGTTTGTAATAAAGGACTGTTACTAGTGTTTGTAATAAGGGACTGTTACTAGTGTTTGTAATAAGGGACTGTTACTAGTGTTTGTAATAAAGGACTGTTACTAGTGTTTGTAATAAAGGACTGTTACTAGTGTTTGTAATAAAGGACTGTTACTAGTGTTTGTAATAAGGGACTGTTACTAGTGTTTGTAATAAAGGACTGTTACTAGTGTTTGTAATAAGGGACTGTTACTAGTGTTTGTAATAAAGGACTGTTACTAGTGTTTGTAATAAGGGACTGTTACTAGTGTTTGTAATAAGGGACTGTTACTAGTGTTTGTAATAAAGGACTGTTACTAGTGTTTGTAATAAGGGACTGTTACTAGTGTTTGTAATAAGGGACTGTTAGGGATAACAAACTCCAAAATTTCTAATATTTAATATACTTCTATTAATATAAACATTTATATAATTTGTATAAAAACATTATCTTTGGTATACATATCACATTTTATTTATACTAAGTCATTAAAAAGTAATAAAATATCACAAGTAAAAGTAATCATAAAACTCAGTGCCTCAGTGTCATAGTCGCTGCCATCTTCCTGTGTCATATATGACACTATCAACCCTATTGTCATGACACGCCTTCTCTCAGTGTCACACGACACCTTCCCTACCGTGTCACACGACACCTTCCCTACCGTGTCACACGACACCTTCCCTACCGTGTCACACGACACCTTCCCTACCGTGTCACACGACACCTTCCCTACCGTGTCACACGACACCTTCCCTACCGTGTCACACGACACCTTCCCTACCGTGTCACACGACACCTTCCCTACCGTGTCACACGACACCTTCCCTACCGTGTCACACGACACCTTCCCTACCGTGTCACACGACACCTTCCCTACCGTGTCACACGACACCTTCCCTACCGTGTCACACGACACCTTCCCTACCGTGTCACACGACACCTTCCCTACCGTGTCACACGACACCTTCCCTACCGTGTCACACGACACCTTCCCTACCGTGTCACACGACACCTTCCCTACCGTGTCACACGACACCTTCCCTACCGTGTCACACGACACCTTCCCTACCGTGTCACACGACACCTTCCCTACCGTGTCACACGACACCTTCCCTACCGTGTCACACGACAACCTTTCCTCTGTGTCAAGAACTCAGTCTCTAAGGAAACCTTTACACCGCGTCATTTGACACAAACACCAAATTACACGACTCTTTCAACTTGTGTCGTGTCACCAGACAGTCACTGGGTTCACACCCTGAATGTGTGTCAGTCACCTGACACACTACTTTGTCACAATCACCTGACACAAAGCACTCCGGGTACACAACTCCGGGTACACAACTCCGGGTACACAACTCCGGGTACACAACTCCGGGTACACAACTCCGGGTACACAACTCCGGGTACACAACTCCGGGTACACAACTCCGGGTACACAACTCCGGGTACACAACTCCGGGTACACAACTCCGGGTACACAACTCCGGGTACACAACTCCGGGTACACAACTCCGGGTACACAACTCCGGGTACACAACTCCGGGTACACAACTCCGGGTACACAACTCCGGGTACACAACTCCGGGTACAACACTGAATACTTGTGTCCGTGTTACATTACACAACACCCTGACTTAGACATCTCTTCTTGTGTCACACGACACCTTTACCACTACCTTAGTGTCACACTCGACACTATGTAGCATATCCGACGACCATACTGACCAGCATATCAAAGCCAAGCCAGCAGGGAACTGAAGTCGATGTAAGCCAGCAAAGTCCAGTACTTGTATCCGTGATCTGGTCAACATTCAAAGGCAATCTGGTAATTACTCTCAAAGCCAGTTATGCCGAGAGACAGTCTGGTGAATTCTCAGAGGCCAGTAGATGTAGTCTAAGGCCTTGTCACCAGCACGAAGAGTCAGGAGTACTCTGCGAGAGTCTACACTCTCAAGCAGGTCTTGTCACCAAGTGTCTGGTGTACATTCTCCTGTAAGGTGAATCTGGGAGAGTCTGACGAGCACTGTCAGTCTGGCCGGCTCAGCAGTCCAACATTGTGTCTGATGACGTACCCACTGGTACTGCCGGCCGCCACGTTAACTACCTAACCATCATATAGGTGGGAGGCCGCAACAAGCACCAACACCAACAACAATGCTAACATTAACAGCTGCAAAAACAGCAACAAGTACATCACATGATCACACGTCACATGATGTTGATGACGCACAGCTGGTCATCACATGATGATGACGCACAGCTGGTCATCACATGATGTTGATGACGCACAGCTGGTCATCACATGATGTTGATGACGCACAGCTGGTCATCACATGATGTTGATGACGCACAGCTGGTCATCACATGATGTTGATGACGCACAGCTGGTCATCACATGATCAACTTACAAGGCAGTTGATGTGTTCTTAGTGAGGGAAACACGTGTCATAACACGAAACTTGAGATGACAGTTAGTGGGTAACCTGAACCAGCAGCAGCAACAACAGTAACAGTAGCAACAGCAGTAGCAGCAACAGTAACAGCAGCAGTAGCAGCAACAACAACAACACCAACAGTTGCTCCCTAACCACCACACCAACTGCAGTGTTTTGTTTCTCGGGAGAAATATTCATTATGGTACCTGAGAGTACACGGGAGACATCGTGTATGGTACCTGAGAGTACACGGGAGACATCGTGTATGGTAACTGAGAGTACACGGGAGACATCGTGTATGGTACCTGAGTACACGGGAAAGACATCGTGTATGGTTTCTGAGAGTACACGGGAAAGATATCGTGTATGGTACCTGAGTACACGGGAGACATCGTGTATGGTACCTGAGAGTACACGGGAGACATCGTGTATGGTACCTGAGTACATGGGAGACATCGTGTATGGTACCTGAGAGTACACGGGAAAGACATCGTGTATGGTACCTGAGAGTACACGGGAAAGACATCGTGTATGGTACCTGAGAGTACACGGGAAAGACATCGTGTATGGTACCTGAGAGTACACGGGAAAGACATCGTGTATGGTAACTGAGAGTACACGGGAAAGACATCGTGTATAGTACCTAAGAGTACACGGGAAAGACATCGTGAATGGTACCTAAGAGTACACGGGAAAGACATCGTGTATGGTACCTGAGAGTATACGGGAAAGACATCGTGTATGGTACCTGAGAGTATACGGGAAAGACATCGTGTATGGTACCTAAGAGTACACGGGAAAGACATCGTGTCTGGTACCTGACAGTACACGGGAAAGACAAAACAGAGGTAATACATAAGTATATTATACAGTGTCAGTATACTCTACCTAGACATACAACCATACAACACTGAACTTGGGAGACCACACACAGGCTGTCTACTGAGAACACCTATCTACTTCTACCTAGATAAGGACTATTTAAATACACACACATACACACACAAGAGAGAGAGAGGGGTGGGTAGATTGCATATTCTTGGACTGTAAGAAGACGTTTGACACAGTTCCACACAAGAGATTAGTGAAGAAGCTGGAGGACCAGGCAAGGATAACAGGGCAGGCACTACAATGGATCAGGGAATAACTGTCACGAAGACAGCAGCGAGTCATGGTACGTGGCGAGGTGTCAGAGTGGGCGCCGGTAACGAATGGGGTTCCACAGGGGTCAGTCCTAGGACCGGTACTGTTTCTGGTATTTGTGAACGACATGACGGAAGGAATAGACTCCGAATTGTCCCTGTTTGCAGATGATGTGAAGTTGATGAGAAGAATTCAATCGGACGAGGACCAGGCAGAACTACAAATGGATCTGGACAGGCTGCAAGCCTGGTCCAGCAATTATCTCCTGGAGTTCAACCCCACCAAGTGCAAAGTCATGAAGATTGGGGAAGGGCAAAGAAGACCGCAGACGGAGTACAGTCTAGGGGGCCAGAGACTACAAACCTCAATCAAGGAAAAAGATCTTGGGGTGAGTATAACACCAGGCACATCTCCTGAGGTGCATATCAACCAAATAACTGCTGCAGCATATGGGCGCCTAGCAAACCTAAGAACAGCATTCCGACATCTTAATAAAGAATCGTTCAGGACCCTGTACACTGTGTACGTTAGGCCCATACTGGAGTATGCAGCACCAGTTTGGAACCCACACCTAGCCAAGCACGTAAAGAAGCTAGAGAAAGTGCAAAGGTTTGCAACAGGACAAGTCCGGAGCTAAGGGGTATGTCTCATGAGGAGAGGTTAAGGGAAATCGACCTGACGACACTGGAGGACAGGAGAGAGAGGGAAGACATGATAACGACATATAAAATACTGAGAGGAATTGACAAAGTGGACAGAGATAGAATGTTCCAGAGATGGGACACAGCAACCAGGGGACACAGTTGGAAGTTGAAGACTCAGATGAATCACAGGGATGTTAGGAAGTATTTCTTCAGTCACAGAGTGGTCGGGAAGTGGAATAGTTTGGGAAGCGATGTAGTGGAGGCAGGTTCCATACATAGCTTTAAGAAGAGGTATGATAAAGCTCATGGCGCAGGGAGAGTGACCCAGTAGCGGCCAGTGAAGAGGCGGGGCCAGGAGCTGTGAATCGACCCCTGCAACCACGACTAGGTGAGTACACACACAGATGAGCGCTCTACCAGCATCAAGAGCCCTCCCCAGCATTAAGTTACTCACACCTTGGATCAAGAACCCTCCCCAGCATCATCAAGGCACCCATCATTTGAAACGATTCAAAGAAGCAAGATCACCAGCACCTGCACAACCCAGGACAGCAGTGGTTGACAGCAGGTGGCTCCAGCACCTGCACAACCCAGGACAGCAGTGGTTGACAGCAGGTGGCTCCAGCACCTGCACAACCCAGGACAGCAGTGGTTGACAGCAGGTGGCTCCAGCACCTGCACAACCCAGGACAGCAGTGGTTGACAGCAGGTGGCTGCAGCACCTGCACAACCCAAGACAGCAGTGGTTGACAGCAGGTGGCTCCAGCACCTGCACAACCCAGGACAGCAGTGGTTGACAGCAGGTGGCTCCAGCACCTGCACAACCCAGGACAGCAGTGGTTGACAGCAGGTGGCTCCAGCACCTGCACAACCCAGGACAGCAGTGGTTGACAGCAGGTGGCTCCAGCACCTGCACAACCCAAGACAGCAGTAGTTGACAGCAGGTGGCTCCAGCACATGCACAACCCAGGACAGCAGTGGTTGACAGCAGGTGGCTCCAGCACCTGCACAACCCAAGACATCAGTGGTTGACAGCGGGTGGCTCCAGCACCTGCACAACCCAGGACAGCAGTGGTTGACAGCAGGTGGCTCCAGCACCTGCACAACCCAAGACAGCAGTGGTTGACAGCAGGTGGCTCCAGCATCTGCACAACCCAAGACAGCAGTGATTGACAGCAGGTGGCTCAAGCACCTGCACAACCCAGGACAGCAGTGGTTGACAGCAGGTGGCTCCAGCACCTGCACAACCCAAGACATCAGTGGTTGACAGCAGGTGGCTCCAGCACCTGCACAACCCAAGACAGCAGTGGTTAACAGCAGGTGGCTCCAGCACTTGCACAACCCAAGACAGCAGTGGTTGACAGCAGGTGGCTCCAGCACCTGCACAACCGAAGACAGCAGTGGTTGACAGCAGGTGGCTCCAGCACCTGCACAACCCAAGACAGCAGTGGTTGACAGCAGGTGGCTCCAGCACCTGCACAACCCAGGACAGCAGTGGTTGACAGCAGGTGGCTCCAGCACCTGCACAACCCAGGACAGCAGTGGTTTACAGCAGGTGGCTCCAGCACCTGCGCAACCCAAGACAGCAGTGGTTGACAGCAGGTCGCTCCAGCACCTGCACAACCCAAGACAGCAGTGGTTGACAGCAGGTTGCTCCAGCACCTGCACAACCCAAGACAGCAGTGGTTGACAGCAGGTCGCTCTAGCACCTGCACAACCCAAGACAGCAGTGGTTGACAGCAGGTCGCTCTAGCACCTGCACAACCCAAGCAGCAGTGATTGACAGCAGGTGGCTCCAGCACCTGCACAACCCAAGACAGCAGTGGTTGACAGCAGGTGGCTCCAGCACCTGCACAACCCAAGACAGCAGTGGTTGACAGCAGGTGGCTCCAGCACCTGCACAACCCAAGACAGCAGTGGTTGACAGCAAGTGGCTCCAGCACCTGCACAACCCAAGACAGCAGTGGTTGACAGCAGGTCGCTCTAGCACCTGCACAACCCAAGCAGCAGTGGTTGACAGCAGGTGGCTCCAGCACCTGCACAACCCAAGACAGCAGTGGTTGACAGCAGGTGGCTCCAGCACCTGCACAACCCAAGACAGCAGTGGTTGACATCAAGTGGCTCCAGCACCTGCACAACCCAAGACAGCAGTGGTTGACAGCAGGTGGCTCCAGCACCTGCACAACCCAAGACAGCAGTGGTTGACAGCAGGTGGCTCCAGCACCTCCACAACCCAAGACAGCAGTGGTTGACAGCAGGTTGCTCCAGCACCTGACAACCCAAGACAGCAGTGGTTGACAGCAGGTGGCTCCAGCACCTGCACAACCCAAGACAGCAGTGGTTGACAGCAGGTGGCTCCAGCACCTGCACAACCCAAGACAGCAGTGGTTGACAGCAGGTGGCTCCAGCACCTGCACAACCCAAGACAGCAGTGGTTGACAGCAGGTGGCTCCAGCACCTGCACAATCCAAGACAGCAGTGGTTGACAGCAGGTGGCTCCAGCACCTGCACAACCCAAGACAGCAGTGGTTGACAGCAGGTGGCTCCAGCACCTGCACAACCCAAGACAGCAGTGGTTGACAGCAGGTGGCTCCAGCACCTGCACAACCCAAGACAGCAGTGGTTGACAGCAGGTTTCTCCAGCACCTGCACAACCCAAGACAGCAGTGGTTGACAGCAGGTGGCTGCAGCACCTGCACAACCCAAGACAGCAGTGGTTGACAGCAGGTGGCTCCAGCACCTGCACAACCCAAGACAGCAGTGGTTGACAGCAGGTGGCTGCAGCACCTGCACAACCCAGGACAGCAGTGGTTGACAGCAGGTGGCTGCAGCACCTGCACAACCCAAGACAGCAGTGGTTGACAGCAGGTGGCTGAAGCACCTGCACAACCCAGGACAGCAGTGGTTGACAGCAGGTGGCTCTAGCACCTGCACAACTACTGTATCATTACCATATCGTCTTGGAGATGCTTCAAGACAACCATAATACAGATGTAATATACAATGACTTCAAGAAAGGCTTCGACAAGCGTAACTATGGAGCGACTGTTCACAAAATGCCTGAAGAAGAATAACTGTAGAGGTGAGCAGATGAATGTATAACTTGCTAACAAATACTTCTGAAAAAAGTAATAGGTGAGTGAAACTAGAGGCTGCCCAGTGAGATACTCTGTTCTTCAAGGTACAATGAGAGACTGTTCTTCAAGGTACAGTTAAAGTCTGTTCTTCAAGGTACAGTGAAAGACTATGTTCTTCAAGGTACAATGAGAGACTCTGTTCTTCAAGGTACAGTGAGAGACTGTTCTTCAAGGTACAGTGAGAGACTGTTCTTCAAGGTACAGTGAGAGACTGTTCTTCAAGGTACAGTGAGAGACTCTGTTCTTCAAGGTACAGTGAGAGACTCTGTTCTTCAAGGTACAGTGAGAGACTCTGTTCTTCAAGGTACAGTGAGAGACTCTGTTCTTCAAGGTACAGTGAGAGACTGTTCTTCAAGGTACAGTGAGAGACTCTGTTCTTCAAGGTACAGTGAGAGACTGTTCTTCAAGGTACAGTGAGAGACTCTGTTCTTCAAGGTACAGTGAGAGACTCTGTTCTTCAAGGTACAGTGAGAGACTCTGTTCTTCAAGGTACAGTGAGAGACTGTTCTTCAAGGTACAGTGAGAGACTCTGTTCTTCAAGATACAGTGAGACTTTGTTCTTCAAGGTACAGTGAGAGGCTGTTCTTCAAGGTACAGTGAGAGGCTGTTCTTCAAGGTACAGTGAGAGACTGTTCTTCAAGGTACAGTGAGAGATTCTGTTCTTCAAGGTACAGTGAGAGACTGTTCTTCAAAGTACAGTGAGAGGCTGTTCTTCAAGGTACAGTGAGAGGCTGTTCTTCAAGGTACAGTGAGAGACTGTTCTTCAAGGTACAGTGAGAGACTCTGTTCTTCAAGGAACAGTGAGAGACTGTTCTTCAAGGTACAGTGAGAGACTCTGTTCTTCAAGGAACAGTGAGAGACTCTGTTCTTCAAGGTACAGTGAGAGACTCTGTTCTTCAAGGAACAGTGAGCGGCTCTGTTCTTTAAGGTACAGTGAGAGGCTCTGTTCTTCAAGGCACAATACTCACTTCACTTCTCATATCGGACATTAACAGAGACATGAATCATAACACTGTACCATCCTTTGCAGACGTTACAAGAATTTGTAGGAGAGTCGTCCATGGAAGACAGAGCAAACCTCCATATTGCTATGAATCAAGTTTTTCAGTGGGTGACTGACAGATATATGTTGTTCAGTGAGGACAAATTCCAGCTCCTGCGATACGGTAATCCTGAGAAAAATAAACAAGTTCAGAATACAAGACCCAATCTCAAACCACTCACTAGAGCGGAAGTCTAATGTGAGAGACCTGGGAACAATAATGTTAAGTATCTCATATTTAAGAAACAATAATGTTGTTATCATAACGGCAAGGGAAATGATAGGTTGAATAACTAGAATTTTCAAAGCAAGAGTTGCCGAACCAATGATGACACTTTTCAGGTTACTCTTTCTCTCTCGGCTGAAGGATTGATGAATGGTAACAGTGGCCTTCTAGGCAGGTGAAGCTACAGAACTGGAGAATGTCTAGAGAACCTTCACAGTTTGTATAACCTCAGTCAGACACTTAAATTACTGGAAGAGGCTGAAGCTCCTGGATCGGTGCTCCTTAGAACGTAAGCCAGAAAAATATATCATAATTTACACCTAGAAGATTCTAGAGGAATTGGTTCATATGAAAGCATAAGGCTTGGCAGACGGTGCGGGATGCCTTCAGTGACAAGCAGGAGAGTGATGGATACACTGAGAAGGAACTCAGGGGACCACGACTCTTCAACACCAGGGGACCACGACTCTTCAACACCAGGGGACCACGACTCTTCAACACCAGGGGACCACGACTCTTCAACACCAGGGGACCACGACTCTTCAACACCTTCACCTCATACACAAGGGAATTATCAACAGATCTCTATCTGCCTTCAAGAGGAAAATTGTTAAGTTCCTCATATCAGTCCCTGATCAGCCGGGCTGTGGTAGATATACTGGACTGCAGGCAGTAAGCACCAGCAGCCTGATCAGGCCTAGCAGACCGGGTCGCGGGGGAGGTGACCCTCGAAAGCTGCTACAAGTAACATACAGGCATACAGAAACATAGAATGGCCTAACCACTTTAGATTTGGTTTTACGAGGTTTTTTTTAAGATACTGTGTTGGTCATACAACAAAGAGTATTGAATGTTATATATAGACATAATTAAGACAGTTAACCGGGAGCAACGCCGTTGTGGCTGCAACGAAGCAACTTTCTGCAACAAAACCTTCATTAGAGACCATGTGTGTCTGTGTTGAAGTTGATCAAGTTCTACCTGGAGGGAAACATGACTAAATAAAGTTCCACAAGACTTGCACAGTGCCAGTTCTCGTGATGCTCTGCCAGAACTGGCACAAGGAACGCTAACCCGCGTACTACCTCACCTCCTGAACTCAGCAGAGAGGTGGCTGCTGAGCCCAGCAGAGAGGTGGCTGCTGACTCGGGCATCCACCCCTTCCCCACAGTGCCTCACTTCAGACCTGGGCAAGTTGTTATCCAGACCCACAGCACCTCCCCAAAGTTACCTCCCCCCCCCCCTTCTCAGCCGTCGAAACAGACATAACTCAGTTTACGAAACAACTGAGGATGTTCCCCTCCATATAGAAACACTGAGGATGTTTCCCCTCCATATAGAAACACTGAGGATGTTTCCCCTCCATATAGAAACACTGAGGATGTTTTCCCTCCATATAGAAACACTGAGGATGTTCCCCTCCATATAGAAACACTGAGGATGTTTCCCCTCCATATAGAAACACTGAGGATGTTTCCCTCCATATAGAAACACTGAGGATGTTTCCCCTCCATATAGAAACACTGAGGATGTTCCCCTCCATATAGAAACACTGAGGATGTTCCCCTCCATATAGAAACACTGAGGATGTTCCCCTCCATATAGAAACACTGAGGATGTTCCCCTCCATATAGAAACACTGAGGATGTTCCCCTCCAAATAGAAACACTGAGGATGTTCCCTCCATATAGAAACACTGAGGATGTTCCCTCCATATAGAAACACTGAGGATGTTCCCCTCCATATAGAAACACTGAGGATGTTCCCTCCATATAGAAACACTGAGGATGTTCCCCTCCATATAGAAACACTGAGGATGTTCCCCTCCATATAGAAACACTGAGGATGTTCCCCTCCATATAGAAACACTGAGGATGTTTCCCCCACATAGAAACACTGAGGATGTTTCCCCCACATAGAAACACTGAGGATGTTTCCCCCACATAGAAACACTGAGGATGTTCCCCTCCATATAGAAACACTGAGGATGTTTCCCCCACATAGAAACACTGAGGATGTTTCCCCCACATAGAAACACTGAGGAGGTTTCCCCCACATAGAAACACTGAGGAGGTTTCCCCCACATAGAAACACTGAGGAGGTTTCCCCCACATAGAAACACTGAGGAGGTTTCCCCCACATAGAAACACTGAGGAGGTTTCCCCCACATAGAAACACTGAGGAGGTTTCCCCCACATAGAAACACTGAGGAGGTTTCCCCACATAGAAACACTGAGGAGGTTTCCCCCACATAGAAACACTGAGGAGGTTTCCCCGAAATAGAAACACTGAGGAGGTTTCCCCCACATAGAAACACTGAGGATGTTTCCCCCACATAGAAACACTGAGGAGGTTTCCCCCACATAGAAACACTGAGGAGGTTTCCCCCACATAGAAACACTGAGGAGGTTTCCCCCACATAGAAACACTGAGGAGGTTTCCCCCCCATAGAAACACTGAGGAGGTTTCCCCCACATAGAAACACTGAGGAGGTTTCCCCACCCCACATAGAAACACTGAGGAGGTTTCCCCCACATAGAAACACTGAGGAGGTTTCCCCTACATAGAAACACTGAGGAAGTTTCCCCCACATAGAAACACTGAGGAGGTTTTCCCCACATAGAAACACTGAGGAGGTTTCCCCACCCCACATAGAAACACTGAGGAGGTTTCCCCCACATAGAAACACTGAGGAGGTTTCCCCCACATAGAAACACTGAGGAGGTTTCCCCCACATAGAAACACTGAGGAGGTTTCCCCCACATAGAAACACTGGTCAAACACTACGATGACTTCAGACATTTTCATATCTTTATTATGCAGCCCATACCCATGGTGTGGACGGTAGTCAAAAGATTACAGAGGCACAATAATGGGTCCAGGAACTGGACCGCAGAGTTCTGATGGACCAACAAGTTTACACTGTAAGTATGGCTCAGCAAGGACATAACAAGCAGCACGAGTCTTGTGTACAACCTGTGAGAATACACTGGTAGCAACGACCCGCTAAATACACAGTGTAAACTGTGGGCCACCTCATTTATACCCACCACCACACACACCAGCAACTGGAATGTGACCAAGTTAATACCTACACTTAGTCTGTGTTGAGGATCATCCCTGTATATGTGTACACTGAGGATCATCCCAGTATGTGTGTACACTGAGGATCATCCCAGTATATGTGTACACTGAGGATCATCCCAGTATATGTGTACACTGAGGATCATCCCAGTATATGTGTACACTGAGGATCATCCCAGTATATGTGTACACTGAGGATCATCCCAGTATATGTGTACACTGAGGATCATCCCAGTATATGTGTACACTGAGGATCATCCCAGTATATGTGTACACTGAGGATCATCCCAGTGTATGTGTACACTGAGGATCATCCCAGTGTATATGTACACTGAGGATCATCCCAGTATATGTGTACACTGAGGATCATCCCAGTATATGTGTACACTGAGGATCATCCCAGTGTATATGTACACTGAGGATCATCCCAGTATATGTGTACACTGAGGATCATCCCAGTGTATATGTACACTGACGATCATCCCAGTATATGTGTACACTGAGGATCATCCCAGTATATGTGTACACTGAGGATCATCCCAGTATATGTGTACACTGAGGATCATCCCAGTGTATGTGTACACTGACGATCATCCCAGTATATGTGTACACTGAGGATCATCCCAGTATATGTGTACACTGAGGATCATCCCAGTGTATGTGTACACTGAGGATCATCCCAGTATATGTGTACACTGAGGATCATCCCAGTATATGTGTACACTGAGGATCATCCCAGTATATGTGTACTCTGAGGATCATCCCAGTATATGTGTACACTGAGGATCATCCCAGTATATGTGTACACTGAGTATCATCACAGTATATGTGTACACTGAGGATCATCCCAGTATATGTGTACACTGAGGATCATCCCAGTATATGTGTACACTGAGGATCATCCCAGTATATGTGTACACTGAGTATCATCCCAGTATATGTGTACACTGAGGATCATCCCAGAATATGTGTACACTGAGGATCATCCCAGTATATGTGTACACTGATAATCATCCCAGTATATGTGTACACTGATAATCAACCCAGTATATGTGTACACTGAGGATCATCCCAGTATATGTGTACACTGAGGATCATCCCAGTATATGTGTACACTGATAATCATCCCAGTATATGTGTACACTGATAATCATCCCAGTATATGTGTACACTGAGGATCATCCCAGTATATGTGTACACTGAGGATCATCCCAGTAAATGTGTACACTGAGGATCATCCCAGTATATGTGTACACTGATAATCATCCCAGTATATGTGTACACTGAGGATCATCCCAGTATATGTGTACACTGAGGATCATCCCAGTAAATGTGTACACTGAGGATCATCCCAGTATATGTGTACACTGAGGATCATCCCAGTATATGTGTACACTGAGGATCATCCCAGTATATTCCTCCTCAACATTCAATACATGATTATCGAAGACACAGAGTAAATATAATACCCTCTATGTTACAAAGCTGTGGTGGTACTCAACATTCCTGGCTTTATTAAGTCTGGTCTAGCTGAGAGACCTTGGGCCGAGTCCATAACTGTGAAGTTCACATTGAGAAATGTATATTTGTCTCTCATGTCGACGTTCCCATAAGTACTGTGAAGCGTTTGACCTAGTGTAACTTAAACTAACTTACACGTGTGTAACTTAAACTAACTTACACCTGTGTAACTTAAACTAACTTACACGTGTATAACTTAAACTAACTTACACGTGTGTAACTTAAACTAACTTACACGTGTGTAACTTAAACTAACTTACACGTGTGTAACTTAAACTAACTTACACGTGTGTAACTTCAATTAACTTACACGTGTGTAACTTAAACTAACTTACACGTGTGTAACTTAAACTAACTTACACGTCTGTAAATTTAACTAACTTGCACGTGTGTAACTTAAACTAACTTACACGTGTGTAACTTAAACTAACTTACACGTGTGTAACTTAAACTAACTTACACGTGTGTAACTTAAACTAACTTACACGTGTGTAACTTTAACTAACTTACACGTGTGTAACTTAAACTAACTTACACGTGTGTAACTTAAACTAACTTACACGTGTGTAACTTAAACTAACTTACACGTGTGTAACTTAAACTAACTTACACGTGTGTAACTTCAATTAACTTACACGTGTGTAACTTAAACTAACTTACACGTGTGTAACTTTAACTTGCACGTGCTGGTACACACGTTTATGTATACCTACTACTACGATGTGAGCCATTAATGGTATGTAACACTATTAATGGTATATAACACTATTAATGGTATATAACACTATTAATGGTATATAACACTATTAATGTATTGAGATGAATGTATTCAGATATTTGGGAGTGGACATGTCGGCGGATGGGTCTATGAAGGATGAGGTGAATCATAGAATTGATGAGGGGAAAAGGGTGAGTGGAGCACTTCGGAGTCTGTGGAGACAAATAACCTTGTCCATGGAAGTAAAGAGGGGAATGTATGAGAGTATAGTTATACCAATGCTCTTATATGGGTGTGAAGCATGGGTGATGAATGTTGCAACGAGGAGAAGGCTGGAGGCAATGGAGATGTCATGTCTGAGGTCAATGTGTGGTGTGAATATAATGCAGAGAATTCGGAGTTTGGAAATTAGGAGGAGGTGCGGGATTACCAAAACGATTGTCCAGAGAGCTGAGGAGGGGTTGTTGAGGTGGTTTGGACATGTAGAGAGAATGGAACGAGACAGAGTGACTTCGAGAGTGTATAAATCTGTAGTGGAGGGAAGGCGGGGTAGGGGTCGGCCTAGAAAAGGTTGGAGGGAGGGGGTAAAGGAAGTTTTGTGTGCGAGGGGCTTGGACTTCCAGCAAGCATGTGTGAGCGTATTTGATAGGAGTGAATGGAGGCATATGGTTTTTAATACTTGACGTGCTGTTGGAGTGTGAGCAAAGTAACATTTATGAAGGGATTCAGGGAAACCGGCAGGCCGGACTTGAGTTCTGGAGATGGGAAGTACAGTGCCGGCACTCTGAAGGAGGGGTGTTAATGTTGCAGTTTTATAACTGTAGTGTAAAGCACCCTTCTGGCAAGACAGTGATGGAGTGAATGATGATGAAAGTTTTTCTTTTTCGGGCCACCCTGCCTTATTGGGAATCGGCCGATGTGTTAATAAATAAATAAAAATAACACTATTAATGGTATATAACACTATTAATGGTATATAACACTATTAATGGTATATAACACTATTAATGGTATATAACACTATTAATGGTATATAACACTATTAATGGTATGTAACACTATTAATGGTATGTAACAGTATTAATGGTATATAACACTATTAATGGTATATAACACTATTAATGGTATATAACACTATTAATGGTATATATCACTATTAATGGTATGTAACACTATTAATGGTATGTAACAGTATTAATGGTATTTAACACTATTAATGGTATAAGAACATAAGAAAGGAGGAACACTGCAGCAGGCCTGTTGGCCCATACTAGGCAGGTCCTTCACAATCCATCCCACTAACAGAATAATTGCCCAACCTAATTTTCAATTCTACCCAACAAATAAGCTTTGAAGATTCTATTAACTCAAGTGCGAGTCCCACTCAAATACAACCCCTCTCACTCATGAATTTATCCAACCTAAATTTGAAACTACCCAAGGTCCTAGCTTCAATGACCCTACTAGGCAGACTGTTCCACTCATCAACTACCCTATTTCCAAACCAATACTTTCCTATATCCTTTCTAAATCTAAACTTATCCAATTTGAATCCATTATTGCGGGTTCTCTCTTGGAGAGATATCCTCAAGGCCTTATTTATATCCCCCCTATTAATACCCATCTTCCACTTATATACCTCGATCATGTCTCCCCTCATTCTTCGTCTTACAAGTGAATGTAATTTAAGGGTCTTCAATCTTTCTTCATACGGAAGATTTCTAATGCTATGAATTAACTTTGTCATTCGTCGCTGAATGTTTTCTAACGAATTTATATCCATTCTGTAAAATGGAGACCAGAACTGAGCTGCATAATCTAGGTGAGGCCTTACTAATGATGTATAAAGCTGTAATATAACCGCTGGACTTCTGTTGCTTACACTTCTTGATATAAATCCCAGTAATCTATTTGCTTTATTTCTTACGCTTAGGCATTGCTGACTTGGTTTGAGGTTGCTGCTTACCATAACCCCCAGATCCTTTTCGCATTCTGTACGGCTGAGTTCAACATTATTAAGCTGGTAGGTGCTAGGGTTATGAACATTCCCGAGCTTTAGAACTTTGCATTTATCTACATTGAACTGCATCTGCCATTTTTCTGACCAGGAATTGAGTTTGTCTAAATCCTCCTGAAGTTCCGTGACATCTACGTCTGAATCGATTATCCTACCTATCTTCGTGTCATCAGCGAATTTGCTCATATCACTAGTAATTCCCTCGTCAAGGTCATTTATATATATTATAAACAACAACGGGCCCAAAACCGATCCCTGTGGAACGCCACTTGTTACAGATCCCCACCCAATTAATGGTATATAACACTATTAATGGTATATAACTATTAATGGTATATATCACTATTAATGGTATATAACACTATTAATGGTATGTGACACTATTAATGGTATATAACACTATTAATGGTATGTAACACTATTAATGGTATATAACACTATTAATGGTATATAACACTATTAATGGTATATAACACTATTAATGGTATATAACACTATTAATGGTATGTAACACTATTAATGGTATGTAACAGTATTAATGGTATTTAACACTATTAATGGTATATATCACTATTAATGGTATGTAACACTATTAATGGTATGTAACAGTATTAATGGTATTTAACACTATTAATGGTATATATCACTATTAATGGTATATAACACTATTAATGGTATATAACTATTAATGGTATATATCACTATTAATGGTATATAACACTATTAATGGTATGTGACACTATTAATGGTATATAACACTATTAATGGTATGTAACACTATTAATGGTATATAACACTATTAATGGTATATAACACTATTAATGGTATATACCACTATTAATGAAATATATCACTATTAATGGTATATAACACTTTTAGTGGGGCAAAAATCTTGGTATAAAAGCCTGGTGGGGTTAAATAAAGATAAAGGAAATATCTGAAAATTAGTTCTTATCTGAGAGATGAGATAAGAATTGGTGCTCATGCCCGTAATGGTAACACCCGTGGTGCTCACACCCGTGGTGCTCACACCCGTGGTGCTGACACCTGTGGTGCTCACACCTGAAGTGCTCACATCAGTGTTGCTGACACCAGTAGTGTTCACACCCGTGGTGCTCACAACCGTAGTGCTGACACCAGTAGTGCTCACACCCGTGGTGCTCACACCAGTGTTGCTGACACCAGTAGTGATCACACCAATGGTACTCACACCCGTGGTGCTCACACCCGTGGTGCTCACACCTGTGGTGCTCACACCCGTGGTGCTCACATTAGTGGTGCTCACACCCGTGTGCTCACACCAGTGGTGCTCACAACCGTGGTGCTCACACCCGTGGTGCTCACACCTGTGGTGCTCACACCCGTGGTGCTCACATTAGTGGTGCTCACACACGTGTGCTCACACCAGTGGTGCTCACAACCGTGGTGCTCACACCAGTGTTTACCTGGGTCCACGTGAGAAAGAAAATGAAGAAAGACTGGTTAATAATCCACTAAAACTTGTGCTGATGAAATAGCAGAGAGAGAGAGTGTGTGAGAGTGAGTGAGAGAGTGTGTGAGAGAGAGATAGAGTGTGTGAGAGTGAGTGAGAGAGTGTGTGAGAGAGAGATAGAGTGTGTGAGAGTGAGTGAGAGAGTGTGTGAGAGAGAGATAGAGTGTGTGAGAGAGTGAGTGAGTGTGTGTGTGAGAGAGTGTGTGTGTGTGTGAGAGAGAGAGTGTGTGTGTGTGTGGCTGTGTGAGAGAGAAAGAGAGAGAGAGAGAGAGAGAGAGAGAGAGAGAGAGAGAGAGAGAGAGAGAGAGAGAGAGAGAGAGAGACTTTCAGCATAGTAACGACCTTGGAGGCTGGTACAGCATCCCTCCAGCATACACTGCTGCTGCTGTTGCTGTTGTGTTGTTGTTGCTACAGCTGTTGTTGCTGCAGCTGCTGCTGTTGTTGCTACAGCTGTTGTTGCTGCAGCTGCTGTTGCTGCAACTCTCATTCGGTAGCAGAGCCTCGACTTTTCCCCTCCCCGTTCTTCCCCTTCCCACTCTCACTAAACCCCTTCCCACTCTACTACCCCCTTTCCACTCTACCCCTTCCCACTCTACCCCTTCCCACTCTACCCCTTCCCACTCTACCCCCTTCCCACTCTACCCCTTCCCACTCTACCCCTCTCCAGAGAGCAACATCAACTGTCCAGTAAGAGTCCACCGGCTGCTGGACTCTTACTGGAATGACAAATTTTATGGTCATACCGACAAGATGTGGGACAAAACTCTTATGTACAGTTCTGGACATTTATTGAAGGAAACGTTTCGCCACGAGTGACTTATTCAATCCTGAAGAAGCCACATGTAGCGAAACGTTTCCTCTAATAAATGTCCAGAACTGTACAAAAGAGTTTTGTCCATACCTTACTAGAGCGTTTGACGACACCCTGGTGACCTTACTGACGTCTGGAAGCAAACCTTCTTACTGACGTCTGGAAGCAAACCTTCTTACTGACGTCTGGAAGCAAACCTTCTTACTGACGTCTGGAAGCAAACCTTCTTACTGACGTCTGGAAGCAAACCTTCTTACTGACGTCTGGAAGCAAACCTTCTTACTGACGTCTGGAAGCAAACCTTCTTACTGACGTCTGGAAGCAAATAATCTTACTGACGTCTGGAAGCAAACCATCTTATTGACGTCAGGAAGCAAACCATCTTATTGACGTCTAGAAGCAAACCATCTTATTGACGTCTGGAAGCAAACCTTCTTACTGACGTCTGGAAGCAAACCTTCTTACTGACGTCTGGAAGCAAACCATCTTACTGACGTCTGGAAGCAAACCTTCTTACTGACGTCTGGAAGCAAACCTTCTTACTGACGTCTGGAAGCAAACCTTCTTACTGACGTCTGGAAGCAAACCATCTTACTGACGTCTGGAAGCAAACCATCTTATTAACGTCAGGAAGCAAACCATCTTATTGACGTCTAGAAGCAAACCATCTTATTGACGTCTGGAAGCAAACCATCTTATTGACGTCTGGAAGCAAATCTTCTTACTGACGTCTGGAAGCAAACCATCTTACTGACGTCAGGAAGCAAACCATCTTACTGACGTCTGGAAGCAAACCATCTTACTGACGTCTGGAAGCAAACCATCTTACTGACGTCTGGAAGCAAACCATCTTACTGACGTCTGGAAGCAAACCATCTTACTGACGTCTAGAAGCAAACCATCTTACTGACGTCTGGAAGCAAACCATCTTACTGACGTCTGGAAGCAAACCATCTTACTGACGTCTGGAAGCAAACCATCTTACTGACGTCTGGAAGCAAACCATCTTACTGACGTCTAGAAGCAAACCATCTTATTGACGTCTGGAAGCAAACCATCTTACTGACGTCTGGAAGTAAACCATCTTACTGACGTCTGGAAGCAAACCATCTTACTGACGTCTGGAAGCAAACCATCTTACTGACGTCTGGAAGTAAACCATCTTACTGACGTCTGGAAGCAAACCATCTTACTGACGTCTGGAAGCAAACCATCCCTCATATAACAAGCACTCCAGTAACTATAACAACACTTACTCCAGTGATTACTTATATAACCATTACAAGCAATGCAGTGACCCCCTCACCGGTCATCACTAAGTATGATAGGGCATGGAAAACATAAAGGAGGAGGAGGACACCACACAGCAACTAAGATAAGGAAGGAATGATTGCTCAGGAAAAGATACAGGAAGCAACAGAAAAAGGCAACTGTACACAAGACAAACAAAAATGATAAAAGGGCACTAAACAATGAATCAAGAAGATGAGTAAAGATGAACAAACGAAGGACGAAAGGGAGGAACGTCAAGAATTTAATAAATAGCTCGAAGAAGTTTCTCTGAAAAACTGGAAGATACAAAGAGGAGAAGCGCAAGAAGAGAAGGTTAATAGAAATTTTAACAATAAAATTAGTAAATGAGAGAGAGAGAGAGAGAGAGAGAGAGAGAGAGAGAGAGAGAGAGAGAGAGAGAGAGAGAGAGAGAGAGAGAGAGAGAGAGAGAGAGAGAGAGAGAGAGAGCGGTGGTAAAGATGCAGGACGCAGTGAGACCAGGTGATGGGAGCACGGACTGATTACCTCATCTTCCACTGTCTGCTCTTTATATTTGCACAGCCTTTATATTACGGCGATATAATGTACTGATAAAGCCACAGCCTTCATATTACGGCGATATAATGTACTGATAAAGCCACTGGATGGCGAAACGTCTACAAGCTACCCAGATGTTTCACACTTGTCTAATTCATCAGACTGAAGAAGGTTCACAAGGTGACTGGTGCTGGAAAATGGACTACCAAGAGAGACTTGAAGCACTCAGTCTAAAAACTCTGGAAGAGACGATGACCAGGGGAGACATGATCATAACATACAAAATATTCATAGGATTCGATAGAGTGAACAGGGACAGACTGACTGAGAAACAAGAGGATACCAGGGGTCAGAGATGGCAGTTAAAGACCGGAATGACGCACAGGGACGTCAGGAAGAACTTTTTCAGGTCTTAGAGAGATGAGTGAAATGCTAGAGATGAAGAAGCAGTTGAGGTGAACGTAACATTGCTTCAACACTGGGTATGATGGGGACGCGGAGGCTAGGAACCAGCAGAGATTAGGGATAAACGTTACGAGGAGGGGGCCAGGAGCAGTGACTTGACCCCCTGCAAACACAACTAGGTGAGTGCTGTCCTTCCTACACCGTCATCTCTTCCTTCTCCTTCTCCTTCTACTCATCCCCTCCTCTTCCTCTTCCTCCTCCTTCTCCTTCTACTCATCCCCTCCTCTTCCTCTTCCTCCTCCTTCTCTTTCTCCTTCTACTCATCCCCTCCTCTTCCTCTTCCTCCTCCTTCTCCTTCTCCTTCTACTCATCCCCTCCTCTTCCTCTTCCTCCTCCTTCTCCTTCTCCTTCTACTCATCCCCTCCTCTTACTCTTCCTCCTCCTTCTCCTTCTACTCATCCCCTCCTCTTCCTCTTCCTCCTCCTCCCCCTCCCCTCTACCTCTCCCTGACACACATTATTAAGACATACAACATACATAACAAAGTGAATTTGATAAGGCAGGAAAGGATAGACTGAGCTGCCTGGACCATCACCCCATCCTCTGTCCTGAGAGGGACCAGTGGACCAGGACCAGTGGACCAGGACCAGTGGACCAGGACCAGTGGACCAGGACCAGTGGACCAGGACCAGTGGACCAGGACCAGTGGACCAGGACCAGTGGACCAGGACCAGTGGACCAGGACCAGGAGGCACAGGACAAACAGAGAGGAAACCAGAGAAACAGAACCAGGAAACACTAAACCAGGACACACTGGACAAGGGAACACAGAACCAGGGAACACTGGACCAGGGAACACAGGAACAGGAACACTGGACCAGGGAACACTAGACCAGAGAACACTGGACCAGGGAACACAGGACCAGGAACACTGGACCAGGGGACACTGGACTAGGGAACACTGGACCAGGGAACACTGGACCAGGGAACAGAAGAACAGGAACACTGGACCAGGGGACACTGGACCAGGGAACACAGGACCAGGAACACTGGACCAGGGAACACTAGACCAGAGAACACTGGACCAGGGAACACAGGACCAGGAACACTGGACCAGGGGACACTGGACTAGGGAACACTGGACCAGGGAACACTGGACCAGGGAACAGAGGAACAGGAACACTGGACCAGGGGACACTGGACTAGGGAACACTGGACCAGGGAACACTGGACCATGGGACACTGGACCAGGGGACACTGGACCCGGGGACACTGGACTAGGGAACATTGGACCAGGGAACACTGGACCAGGGAACACTGGACCAGGGGACACTGGACCAGGGGACACTGGACCCGGGGACACTGGACTAGGGAACATTGGACCAGGGAACACTGGACCAGGGAACACTGGACCAGGGGACACTGGACCAGGGGACACTGGACCAGGGGACATTGGACCAGGGGACAGGTTTAACCTCGTGATGGTTGACAAATGGAATGAGTAACAGGAACTGGAGGAGCAACTCACTACAAATATTGAAGAACAGGTATGACAGGATATTAGACAAAGGTACTAGACAAAGATACCAGGAGCTGTCACTCGACCCTTGCAACCACACATAGAAGAGTAGGTGAGCGTGGTGTGTTCTCAGTTCTCAGCTTAAGCTTACTGTTTCTTGCGTTAAGCTGAGAGAGCTTAACCTGCCTATAAGTCCTGCCACCGGAGCTCTACGCTTAATACGTCAAGATGTTAACATTTTGGAAGAGACAAGTGAGCACCCGCAAGAAACCTGGGCTCAAAAACAACGAAATTTGAGCCCTTTTAAAAGAGCGGTTTATTTTCACAGGAGAAAATACTTGTTAAAAACTTTTACAAATGTTCAATGTAAGGTTCAAATTAAATACCCCCCCCCCCCATCTCTCTCTCTCCCACCCCCCCGTTTCCCCTAAACATCTCAAGAAGTAATTCCAGACGACAGGTGACATATTAAGAGTCTCCCCCTCCCCCGCCCCCTCCCTCGTATCCCACACAAGTCTCCCCCATCCCTCCCCCACTAATCCCCCTCCAATCTCCCCCACCCCCAGGATTTCAGGCTAGGAGGAGCGGGAATGGTGGGGAATTAATGGCGTGTGGGGAGGAGGGTGTGATGGTGTGCGTGGTGTGGGTGGTGTGGGCCGTGTGAGTGGTGTGTGATGGTGTGGGTGGTGTGTGATGGTGTGGGTGGTATGTGATGGTGTGTGGTGGTGTGTGATGTGGGTGGTTTGTGATGGTGTGGGTGGTGTGGGCTGTGTGGGTGGTGTGTGATGGTGTGTGATGGTGTGGGTGGTGTGATTGTGTGTGATGGTGTGGGTGGTGTGTGATGGTGTGTGGTGGTGTGTGATGGTGTGGGTGGTGTGTGATGGTGTGTGGTGGTGTGTGATGGTGTGGGTGGTGTGATGGTGTGTGATGGTGTGGGTGGTGTGTGATGGTGTGTGATGGTGTGTGATGGTGTGGGTGGTGTGTGATGGTGTGTGGTGGTGTGTGATGGTGTGGGTGGTGTGTGATGGTGTGGGTGGTGTGGGCCGTGTGGGTGGTGTGTGATGGTGTGTGATGGTGTGGGAAGTGTGATGGTGTGGGTGGTGTGTGATGGTGTGTGGTGGTGTGTGATGGTGTGGGTGGTGTGTGATGGTGTGGGTGGTGTGTGATGGTGTGTGATGGTGTGTGATGGTGTGGGTGGTGTGGATGGTGTGCGTGGTGTGGGTGGTGTGGGTGGTGTTGGTGGTGTGGGCGGTGTGGGCGGTGTGAATGGTGTGGGTGGTGTGGATGGTGTGGATGGTATGGGTGGTGTGGATGGTGTGGGTGGTGTGGGTGGTGTGGGTGGTGTGGGTGGTGTAGGTGGTGTGGATGGTGTGGGTGGTGTGGATGGTGTGGGTGGTGTGGGTGGTAGAAGACAGGAGAACAGCCTGGTTGATCAGGCCCTGATCCACCTCGAGAGAGAGAGAGAGAGAGAGAGAGAGAGAGAGAGAGAGAGAGAGAGAGAGAGAGAGAGAGAGAGAGAGAGAGTGTGTGTGGAGCACTTACAGAATTATGACAGTTAATTGTCATAAATAAAGGACGATATAGGCAGTGACCATCACTGTGACAGTGACCATCACTGCCAGTCACCATCACTGCTACAGTGACCATCACTGCCAGTCACCATCACTGCTACAGTCACAGTCACCATCACTGCTACAGTCACCATCACTGTCACAGTGACCATCACTGCCACAGTGACCATCACTGCCACAGTGACCATCACTGCCACAGTCACCATCACTGTCACAGTCACCATCACTGTCACAGTCACCATCACTGTTACAGTGACCATCACTGCCACAGTCACCATCACTGCCACAGTGACCATCACTGCCACAGTGATAATCACTACAACAGTGACCATCACTGCCAGTCATCATCTCTGTCACAGTGACCATCACTGTCATAGTGACCATCACTCCCACAGTGACCATCACTGCCACAGTAACCATCACTGCCAGTCACCATCACTGTCACAGTGACTATCACTGTCACAGTGACCATCACTGTCACAGTCACCATCACTGCCACAGTCACCATCACTGTCACAGTCACCATTATTGTCACAGTGACCATCACTGCCACAGTGACCATCACTGCCAGTCACCATCACTGTCAAAGTCACCATCACTGTCACAGTGACCATCACTGCCACAGTGACCATCACTGTCAGTCACCATCACTGTCACAGTCAACATCACTGTCACAGAAAACATCACTGTCACAGTCACCATCACTGTCACAGTCAACATCACTGTCACAGTCACCATCACTGTCACAGTCACCATCACTGTCACAGTCACCATCACTGCCACAGTCAATATCACTGCCAGTCACCATCACTCCCACAGTCACCATTACTGCCACAGTCACCATCACTGTCACAGTCACCATCACTGTCACAGTCACCATCACTGTTACAGTCATCATCAGTCACAGTCACCATCACTGCCACAGTCACCATCACTGCCAGTCACCATCACTGTCACAGTCACCATCACTGTCACAGTCACTATCACTGTCACAGTCACCATCACTGTCACAGTCACCATCACTGTCACAGTCACCATCACTGCCACAGTCACCATCACTGCCACAGTCACCATCACTGCCACAGTCACCATCACTGTCACAGTCACCATCACTGTCACAGTCACCATCACTGCACAGTCACCATCACTGCCAGTCACCATCACTGTCACAGTCACCATCACTGTCACAGTCACTATCACTGTCACAGTCACCATCACTGTCACAGTCACCATCACTGTCACAGTCACCATCACTGCCACAGTCACCATCACTGCCACAGTCACCATCACTGCCACAGTCACCATCACTGCCACAGTCACCATCACTGCCAGTCACCATCACTGTCACAGTCACCATCACTGCCACAGTCACCATCACTGCCACAGTCACCATCACTGCCACAGTCACCATCACTGCCACAGTCACCATCACTGCCACAGTCACCATCACTGCCACAGTCACCATCACTGTCACAGTCACCATCACTGTCACAGTCACCATCACTGCCACAGTCACCATCACTGCCACAGTCACCATCACTGCCACAGTCACCATCACTGTCACAGTCACCATCACTGCCACAGTCACCATCACTGCGACAGTCACCATCACTGTCACAGTCACCATCACTGTCACAGTCACCATCACTGCCACAGTCACCATCACTGCCACAGTCACCATCACTGCCACAGTCACCATCACTGTCACAGTCACCATCACTGCCACAGTCACCATCACTGCCACAGTCACCATCACTGCCAGTCACCATCACTGCCACAGTCACCATCACTGTGATAACTTTCAGTGGGGAACACATAATACAATGAAATTAGATCCTAAAAACCTCCTCCATAGACAACAAGGAGCACGAATAGGAATAACCCAGGGGATACTTTCCATGTGAGGGATACCCAGGGATACCTTCCCTGTGAGGGATACCCATGGGATACCTTGTGAGGTATACTTGGGGAATACCTCCCCTGTGAGGAATACCCAGTGGATACCTCCAATTTGAAGGGATACCCAGTGATAAGTCTCCTGTGAGGTATACCCAGTGGATATCTTTTCTGTGAGGGATACCCACTGGATACCTCCCACGTGAGGGATACCTCCTCTGTAAGGGATACTCAGTGGATATCTCACCAGTGGGGATACCTCTTCTGTAGGGGATACCTCCCCTGTGAGGGATACCCAAGGTATACCTCTCCTGTGAGGGATACCCAAGGGATACCTCTCCTGTGAGGGGATACCCTGAGGTATTCCTTACACTGTCAGTACGTAGTATCATGGTATCACTGGTATACAATACAGACAAGTTCATGAGAGAGACAGCCAGGTATCCTGCGGGTGTCTCGCTGACGGTACTTCAAGAAGACCTCGGAAACACGTCACTGGTTATTCTTTTGCTTGGAGTAACTCTAAAAGTAACTACCACTTGCTTAGACTAACTTATCCTTTCGAACTTTTTTAATGTTCTTCCTTCTTTTAAATTGATTTTTCGTTCGTATGAGGCTGCTCTTATTGCCACCAGGCGTCGTAACAATCAGCTTCACTTTCTACGTCCTGAACAAGTTATACCACCTGCTAGTTCGTCACATGCAACTCCTTGGGTACTCCCTTTCCTGAGCACGCCAACCTCTTCAACAGCTAATACTTCCTACTAAATCTCAAGTGGCTGGTGCCTTCTTTACTTTAAGTCAACGTTAACGTGCTCTCTTTTCTTCTCTCCCTCAAGATCTCTGTAACCTTCTCAGTACCATTGTTTTTGACGCTACTCGCCTTAATTCACAGAATAAACTTCAACGTCTCATCTCAGACAGACCTTGGTCTAAATTCTCCCTTACTGACTGTGTTACTAATCTGTCTTCTGTTCCGTCACACTCTGCCAACATGAGCTGGAACTTCTTGGTTTTGCCACTTCATCTGCCACCCCTCGTGCTGGTATTGATTGACCTCATCACCTCTTCTCATGTCTTTCGTTTGTCTCACTCTCGTAATCTTCCTGGCTTGTCCACTTTTCGTGGCGCTCTCCATCCTGCTCTTGACAGTCTGTTGTCTAAGAATTACCATCTTCTTAAACGCTATCAACTTGCCCTTTTTTCTCTTAAATCTAATACTAACATTGTCACCCTCTCTTCTGACAAAGGTAACGCCTTGATAGCAAAGATTACCTCTCTGACTCACGTACCCACACTACTCTCCTTTCCAACCCTCTTGATCGCACACTACTCTCGTTTCCAACCCTCTTGATCGCACACTACTCTCGTTTCCAACCCTCTTGATCGCACACTACTCTCGTTTCCAACCCTCTTGATCGCATCAAGAGAACTTTCAACAATAAACTCTGGACTCTCTCTCCGACCTCTGTCCTCCTGACTTTGACCTTCATAAGAACATAAGAAAGGAGTACAAGAATGGTATACAATACCGACAATGTGAAATTAAGACACATGTGTAACATCTGGGTATCTTTATAGTAAACGTTTCGCCATCCAGTGGCTTTATCAATACAAAATTCTAGGACATAATATGAAGAGTAGAACTATATACAAAAGATGAGTTGGTGTGTTCACCACCATAGGTCTGGAGAATATGAAGTTCAGGCAATGAGGCTTCTCCTTAAATAGGCGACTACTACTACAACTAACCCATCTATTTGGGTATGACCTACTTCCACTGGGGAATCCCGCCTACCAGTGACTATGCCTTCATCTCTTACCCGTCCCTTTAGCTGTCGCCTATTTAAGGAGAAGCCTCATTGAACTTCATATTCTCCAGACCTACGGTGGTGAACACACCAACTCATCTTTTGTATATAGTTCTACTCTTCATATTATGTCCTAAAAATTTGTATTGATAAAGCCACTGGATGGCGAAACGTTTACTATAAAGATACCCAGATGTTGCACATGTGTCTTAATTTCACATAAGAAAGGAGGAACACTGCAGCAGGCCTGTTGGCCCATACTAGGCAGGTCCTTCACATTCCATCCCACTAACAGAATATATGTTCAACCTAATCTTCAATGCTACCCAAGAAATAAGCTTTGATAAATCTATTTACTCATGTGCAAATCCCACTCAAATCCAACCCCTCTCACTCATGAATTTATCCAACCTAAATTTGAAACTACCCAAGGTCCTAGCTTCAATAACCCTACTAGGCAGACTGTTCCACTCATCAACTACCCTATTTCCAAACCAATACTTTCCTATATCCTTTCTGAATCTAAACTTATCTAACTTGAATCCATTATTGCGGGTTCTCTATTGGAGAGATATCCTCAAGACCTTATTTATATCCCCTTTGTTAATACCCATTTTCCACTTGTATACCTCGATCATGTCTTCCCTCATTCTTCGTCTTACAAGTAAATGTAATTTTAGGGTCTTCAATCTTTCTTCATACGGAAGATTTCTAATGCTATGTATTAATTTAGTTATTCTACGCTGAATGTTTTCTAACGAATTAATATCCATTCTGTAATATGGAGACCAGAACTGAGCTGCGTAATCTAGGTGAGGCCTTACTAACGATGTATAAAGCTGTAATATAACCTCTGGACTTCTGTTGCTAACACTTCTTGATATAAATCCCAGTAATCTGTTTGCCTTATTACGTACGCTTAGGCATTGCTGTCTTGGTTTAAGGTTGCTGCTTACCATCACCCCCAAGTCCTTCTCGCAATCTGTATGGCTAAGTTCTACGTTATTTAACTTATAAGTGCTTAGGTTATGGACACTCCCGAGCTTCAGAACCTTGCATTTATCTACATTGAACTGCATCTGCCACTTTTCTGAATACGAATTAAGTTTGTCTAAATCTTCCTGAAGTTCTATGACATCTATGTTTGAATCAATTATCCTACCTATCTTCGTGTCGTCGGCGAATTTGCTCATATCACTAGTAATTCCCTCGTCAAGGTCATTGATATATATTATAAATAACAATGGGCCTAAGACTGATCCCTGTGGAACACCACTTGTTACAGATCCCCACTCGGATTTAACCCCATTTATGCACACTCTCTGCTTCCTATTGGTGAGCCATGACTCGATCCATGACAGCACTTTTCCCCCAATGCCATGAGCTGCCACTTTCTTCAACAGTCTCTGGTGCGGTACTCTTATCAAAAGCCTTACTAAAATCTAAATAAACAATATCGAATTCTTTATCGTGATCAACAGCCTCAAAAGCTTTACTAAAGAAGGTTAATAAATTAGATAGGCAGGAACGGCCCCTCGTGAATCCATGCTGAATATCATTAATCAAATTATGGTTATCTAGATGACTTCTAATAATATCAGCTATAATTGACTCTAGTAATTTGCCTACAATTGAGGTCAGGCTTATTGGGCGGTAATTTGACGGTAGTGACTTGTCCCCTGCTTTAAAAATAGGAATTACATTAGCCATCTTCCACATATCAGACACTACACATGTTACCTGCGAGTTACCTGTGGGTAACTCGCAGGTAACCCACAGGTAACCCGCAGGTAACCCACAGGTAACCCGCAGTTAACCCACAGGTAACTCGCAGGTAACCCATAGGTAACCCGCAGGTAACCCGCAGGTAACCCGCCTCTATAATGTAGCTACTCTCGGGGGGTGGGGAAAGTAGGGAGGGAAGGTTAAGGGAAAAGTAGGGAGGGGAGGTTAATGGGAAGGTAGGGAGGGGAGGTTAAGGGGATGTTAGGGAGGGAAGGTAGGGAGGGAAGATAGGGAGGGGATGTTAGGGAAGGGGGTTAAGGAGAACGGGGGAGGCACTGCCCCGGGTGTTCTCCAATACTTGTATCGAGTTAATGAACACTCAAGAGTTTCCTGGGATGCTGGAAGGATGGGGGAGGGGCTGGAAGGATGGGGAGGGGCTGGAAGGATGGGGGAGGGGCTGGAAGGATGGGGGTCTGGAAGGATGGGGGTAGAAGGATGGGGAGGGATGGAAGGATGGGGGCTGGAAGGATGGGGGCTGGAAGGATGGGGGTGGAATGATGGGGGAGGGGATGGAAGGATGGGGGCTGGAAGGATGGAAAAGGGGCTGGAAGGATGGGGAGGGGCTGGAAGGATGGGGAGGGACTGGAAGGATTGGGGAGGGGCTGGAAGGATGGGGGGCTGGAAGGATGGAGGAGGGGCTGGAAGGATGGGGAGGGGATGGAAGGATGGGGGAGGGCTGGAAGGATGGGGAGGGGCTGGAAGGATGGGGGAGGGGCTGGAAGGATGGAAAAGGGGCTGGAAGGATGGGAGAGGGGTTGGAAGGATGGGGAGGCTGGAAGGATGGAGGAGGGGCTGGAAGGATGGGGGAGGGGCTGGAAGGATGGGGAGGGGCTGGAAGGATGGGGAGGGGCTGGAAGGATGGGGAGGGGCTGGAAGGATGGGGGAGGGGCTGGAAGGATGGGGAGGGGCTGGAAGGATGGGGGAGGGGCTGGAAGGATGGGGAGGGCTGGAAGGATGGGGGGCTGGAAGGATGGGGAGGGCTGGAAGGATGGGGAGGGGCTGGAAGGATGGGGGAGGGGCTGGAAGGATGGGGAGGGGCTGGAAGGATGAGGGGCTGGATGGATGGGGGTGGGGCTGGAAGGATGGGGGAGGGGCTGGATGGATGGGGGAGGGGCTGGAAGGGTGGGAGGGGCTGCACCTGACTCTGGAGGAGGGGAAACCTACACACATACACACGTAGACGCATCCACACACACATATTTTACATACATAAAATGTATTCATGTATCAAGATAGGCCCACTCAAAAGTTACTCAGGTCAGCTCACCGACAGTGATAAGGAAATGTGTAGAATGTTTAACACTTACTTCCTCTCAGTTTTTACACAGGAAGATACTAGCGATATTCCAGAAATAATTAATTATATAGAACAGGATGATAGTAAACTATGCACGATTAGGGTCACAAGTGACATGGTCCTTAGACAAATAGATAAATTGAAACCTAACAAATCCCCAGGCCCTGATGAACTGTATGCAAGGGTTCTAAAGGAATGTAAAGAGGAGCTTAGCAATCCGTTGGCTAATATTTTCAACATATCACTGCAAACTGGCATGGTGCCAAATAAGTGGAAAATGGCAAATGTAATACCTATTTTCAAAGCAGGTGACAGGTCCTTAGCTTCGAACAATATTCAATAAGCCTAACCTCCATAGTGGGAAAATTTATGGAATAAATAATTGCCGAGTCAATTCGCAGCCATCTTGAAAAGCATAAATTAATCAACGAATCTCAGCACGGTTTTATAAAAGGGCGTTCCTGCCTTACAAATTTAATAACTTTTTTCACTAAGGTGTTTGAGGAGGTAGATCATGGTAATGAATATGATATTGTGTATATGGACTTCAGTAAGGCTTTTGATAGAGTCCCACATCAGAGACTATTGAGGAAAATTAAGGCACACGGAATAGGAGAAGAAATTTTTTCCTGGATAGAGGCATGGTTGACAAATAGGCAGCAGAGAGTTTGCATAAATGGAGAGAAATCAGAGTAGGGAAGCGTCACGAGCGGTGTTCCACAGGGGTCTGTATTGGGCCCCGTGTTGTTCACAATCTACATAAATGACATAGATGAGAGAAAAAATAGTGACATAAGCAAGTTTGCCGATGACACCAAAATAGGCCGTCCAATTCATTCAAATGAGGACATTAGAGCACTCCAGGAAGATTTGAATAGACTGATGCAGTGGTCGGAGAAGTGGCAGATGCAGTTTAATATAGATAAATGCAAAGTTCTAAATATTGGACAGGACAATAACCATGCCACATATAAACTAAATAATGTAGATCTTAATACTACTGATTGCGAAAAGGATTTAGGAGTTCTGGTTAGCAGTAATCTAAAACCAAGACAGCAGTGCATAAGTGTTCGCAATAAAGCAAACAGAATCCTTGGCTTCATATCAAGAAGCATAAATAATAGGAGTCCTCAGGTTGTTCTTCAACTCTATATATCCTTGGTTAGGCCTCATCTAGATTATGCTGCACAGTTTTGGTCACCGTATTACAGAATGGATATAAATGCTCTGGAAAACGTACAAAGGAGGATGACTAAGTTGATTCCATGTATCAGAAATCTTCCCTATGAGGATAGACTGAGGGCCCTGAATCTGCACTCTCTAGAAAGGCGTAGAATTAGGGGGGATATGATTGAGGTGTATAAATGGAAAACAGGAATAAATAAAGGGGATGTAAATAGCGTGCTAAAAATATCTAGTATTGACAGGACTCGCAGCAATGGCTTTAAGTTGGATAAATTCAGATTCAGGAAGGATATAGGAAAGCATTGGTTTGGTAATAGAGTTGTCGATGAGTGGAACAAACTCCCGATTACAGTTATAGAGGCTAAAACGTTGTGTAGTTTTAAAAATAGGCTAGATAAATATATGAGTGGGTGTGAGTTGGTCCTGACTAGCTTGTGCTACTAGGTCAGATGCCGTGCTCCTTCCTTAAGTGAACGTAACCTGACCTGGCTGGGTCGGGGCATTGGCTTAAGCCGGTGGGAGACTTGGACTTGCCTCGCATGGGCCAGTAGGCCTGCTGCAGTGTTCCTTCTTTCTTATGTTCTTATGTTCTTATTACATATATTTTTGCATGAACACATAAATGCATACATATTATCTGTCACACACACACTAACACACACACATACACACACACACACACACACACACACACACACACACACACACACACACACAAACACACACACGGGGCCAGGAGCTATGTCTCGACCCCTGCAACCACAACTAGGTGAGTACACGACACTGGAGGACAGG
>WNWK01018011.1:0-41031 GCA_009830355.1 Cherax destructor
GCGGCACTCGCATCATCACGGTCCAGAATGCTGGCCAAGCTCGCGATCTTTCCCTTCTTATGACCATAGATACTATTCCTATCACTATTGACAAGCATCATTCTCTTAATTCTTGTAGTGGTACTGTCATTTTACCCCACACCATTGTCCAACGGAATTCCCAGACATGTGGTGAAGACATTTTGGTGCAACTTGAGCTCCAAGAACTCCCTATCCCTAAGGTTGACACTTTTACCCTCCCTGCCAATAAGCGAAGACGTTTTCCTTGCAATATAGCTCGTTTAACGTTTGACTGCCGTGAACTCCCACCTTCGGTCTATATTGCAGGTCAATGTTTACAAGTTCGAAAGGTGACCCCTACACCACAGCAGTGTAGAAACTGCTGGCGTTTTGGTCATCCAGCGAAATATTGCAGGTCCATGGCCGAATGCCCAGTCTGTGGTGCCGACGACCATGCCAGTCCTTCTTGTACTTTACCTCCCTCTTGCCTTAACTGTCATGAGGCACATCCATCGTACTCTCGCCGTTGTCAGGTTTACCTGAATGAGCGGGAAATCCGTTGTCTCAAAGAGGCGGAAGGCTTCTCATATGCTATGGCCGTCTCTCATCTACGCCTTCAACGGAGACTTCCCCGTATTTCCTATTCTCGCATTGCTAAACGTCGCCCCACTTCTGGGGTCCCAACTTCCTCGACTTCCTCTGTGGTTCGCTAGGCTTTCTTTCTCTCAGTATCTGGCCAGTTTTCTGGGGGAAACGTTAGTGAGTTATCTGTGGGTCTTAAGCAGACGGACGCCTTTGTATTGGTATGTACCAGCGTCGTCTCTTAAGTTCAAGTCTGGAAGCTAGTGTTACTTACTGCATATATTGCTTAGGGGATATCCTAGGAACCAGGGAACTCTGAGGTGCAGGCAGGACACTAATTACCCCATCTTTTGCAGACAAAGTTTCTCCACTGCACATTGTGTTAGGAGGGGGTTATAGATAAGGAAGACAAGGACACACATAGCCACTTTTTTTCAAGTAAACCCCCTTCCAGTATTGTGTAGGCAGTGTGGGATTCCCTTTACTGCAATTAGCTAGAAATTTGTCCCATAGCCACTTGTAAGTCTGAGAGAAGTGTCTCAGAGTGTCGGTGTCAACAGTGCTTGCTCTAAGTGCAGCTTACAAGGAGGCAGTCCCAAAACAAGTTTCTACAACACTCGATCATGGTCACTGGTGATAAGTTTCATCTTTCTCTATGTATTATAATTGTACTTGCGTGCACCTGTGTGTAAGTGAAATTACTTCATCATACACAGCCAGCAACTGGCTCCTGGAATTCAACCCCACTAAGTGTAAAGTCATGAAGATTGGGGAAGGGCAAAGAAGACCACAGACGGAGTACAGTATAGAGGGCCAGAGCCTACAAACCTCACTCAAGGAAAAGGATCTTGGGGTGAGTATAACACCGGGCACATCTGCTGAGGCGCACATCAACCAAATAACTGCTGCAGCATACGGACGCCTGGCAAACCTAAGAACAGCATTTTGACATCTTAATAGGGAGTCATTCAGGACCTTGTACACTGTGTACGTTAGGCCCATACTGGAGTATGCAGTGCCAGTTTGGAACCCTCACCTAGCCAAGCATGTAAGGAAACTAGAGAAAGTGCAAAGGTTTGCAACAAGACTAGTCCCGGAGCTAAGGGGTGTGTCCTACGAGGAGAGGTTACGGGAAATCGACCTGATGACACTGGAAGACAAGAGATAGAGGGGATATGATAACGACTTATAAAATACTGAGAGGAATCGACAAGGTGGACAGAGACAGAATGTTCCAGAGGTGGGACACAACAACAAGGGGTCACAGTTGGAAGCTGAAGACTCAGATGAACCACAGGGATGTTAGGAAGTATTTCTTCAGTCACAGAGTTGTCAGGAAGTGGAATAGTCTGGGAAGTGATGTAGTGGAGGCAGGATCCATACATAACTTTAAGGAGAGGTATGATAAAGTTCATGTAGTGGGTAGAGTGACCGAGTAGCGGGGATCCATACATAGCTTTAAGGAGAGGTATGATAAAGTTCATGGAGCGGGTAGAGTGACCGAGTAGTGGCCAGTGAAGAGGCAAGGCCAGGAGCTGTGAATCGACCCCTGCAACCACAAATAGGTGAGGTGAGTACAGCTCGCTGAATTAGTTGGGGCACCATGTAATACCTTTTTTCACCCGGCGAACTTCTAAGGCCTGAAAGAAGCCTGTTGCTGATTCAAAGTTAGGGTGTCTGAAAATAACAAAAAAGGCACAATACCGTGACCGTGACACACACAACCCGCACATGGTCCAAGTCGGGCCGAAACGTCGTCGTAAGCTCCTCTCTTTTATATGTGCGGGTTGTGTGTGTATTAGGGTGTCTGGTTCTACTTGGGTTAAGACATTGGGTCTACCTGACCTAATATTCAACTTTTTGTTCCCGTTTCTATTCTTGAAGATGTTTTCATTTAATATCACATATCTGCAAGCCCCTCCCAAGAAGCTCATTGCTAGTAATCCCTTCCTTAAATCACTTGTTAAGGCAACTGTTCAAGAAGAAATTTCTCGCCTTGCTGGTAGTAATAAATTATCACAAGTTATATACACTGATGGATCTAAACAGGAGTCTTCTAGCAGGGCTGGGCTTCATCTGCTCTTGTTGCCACCTCCCTAGTTAAGAACGATAATAAATTTGTTGAACTAGGCACAAGAATTAACAACTGGGCGTCTACACTGCAAACTGAATTGTTTACAATCCTAATGGCTAGCTTATGACACTGAGCTTGACTCTATCCTCATTACTGATTCTATGTCATCATTGAAGGCTCTTGACTCATATAATGACTCCAACAACATGCTCATTGGAGAAGCCAGGTATAGATATTAAAAAATCCGGGACAAAGGAATTAATGTACAATTGCTAAGGATCCCATCACACATTGGATTACTCCTTCATGATAAAGTTGATATGTTAGCCATGAAGAGTTCCCTGAAGGAGAATGTAGAATATAACTTTGGTATAACTGTGTCTAGCATTAGGAATAATATTAGGAGAGAAGTAAATAATGAAAATAAATGTTACAGGAATGCAGTTAGAAGTCTGGGTAGATTATAACCCACTATGATAACATGAACGTAGATAAGTATGTTTATGAAGCAACTTGCAATGTGAACAGACTGACTGATGTTGTAGTGGCCAGGTTTAGGCTTGGCTACAAGTACTTCTGGCAGTTTGGGAGACACACAGATGATGATCAAAATAAATGCAATTTATGTGGTCAGTCATATGGTCATTGTCTTGAACACTATGTGCTTAATTGTCCAATTATTGAGGAATAAAGATAGACATAATAATCTATGTGACATGTCAAGATATTTTATTAATGAAAATAAGATACCAGAAATACAAGGCAAATTTCCTAAATTTGCTTGTAACAAATAAGTGAAGTGTAGATATGTAGATATAAATCCAAATGTACACCTGTTAACCCTTTTGGGGCCTAGTTCCTAGGCCTATGTGTATCCATATGCTCTTGCGCTACCGTCCACAGGATTGATATGGGGTGCACAATAAACTAGCCACTTCGGTAGCAAAATCTAAGAGAACTTATGTTTTCTACCAGTTCCTAACGAACTTGAGCAGTAATCCTTTCCCAGAACTGGGGCAGTAGGAAGTTAGTTTGATATCTTTATTATGCACCCCATACCCATCCTGTGGGCGGTAGTCAAAAGATTACAGAGGTACATAATGGGTCCAGGGACTGGACCTCAAAGTTTGATAGCTGAGCAAGTTACAAAGGTAATGAACTCAGATGGTCACAATCATGACAAGTTACAAAGGTATTTTCAGATTACAGAGGTATATATAGGGTCCAGAGACTGGGCCCCAAAGTTTTGATAGCTGAACAAGGTACAATGGTAATTAATTCACTAGTTACAAGGTAATGAATCATGTAAGTAAATTTACTTACGTCTGTACATGGTTGCGCTCATGAACAAATTATAAAGCAATGAGCAATCTATTAGTCTACACCCAGCCACAACTGTAATGAGTTATTGGTGCAAATTTTAATTGTTGGGTCACACACACACACATATACATATACACATACATATATACACATACACACGCATACATGTATATACATACACACATACACATACACACATGTACATACACACACACACGTGTCAATGCTTTATTTACAGGGAGCAAAGTCAGGGTATTTTTCCAGAATGGTCTGTAATATACCACAGTGGATAAAATACTTTGACATATCTTGAACATTTCTGAATGAGTAGTCTCTGAATTCATTAATTTTATCGCACTCCAGTACATAATGACGCAGGGTGTGACAATAAGCAGGAAGCAATAGGAGCCCGTTACCTGGTGGCTAAAACTCTCGCTTCATACGGCGAGGAGTCTGGGTTCGATTCCCGGCGAGGGTAGAAACATTGGGCATGTTTCTTTACACCGGGTGTCTATGTTCACTATCAATAAAATGTGTACCTGGGTGTTAGTCGACTGGTGTGGGTCGCATCCTGGGTCAAAATTGACCTAATTTGCCAGAAATGCTCAGCATAGCAAGCTGCTTTCTATATAGTAGTATGTCATTGATGTCAGCTAGGCCTGTATACCTTGTACATGTACTTGTAGAAATAAAGGTATTATTATTTCATATTTATTACAGCGTAAGCTGTGGTGGCCCTCAAAACCTCCAACAACAACAAAGAAGAAAGAAGAACAAGTAAGCTGGCAAAATAATACAACATTTGTATTAATGATTATTGTAGGTATACAATGGCTACAAATCATTAAGATATGACTTAAAATAACACAAGAAAGCCAAATAGAATATTTTTTTGTTAATTATTGTAAGAAGTTGGTGGCAGAGCAGTTGTGCCAGATAATGTAAACTAAAATTTGTGACGAACTTTCACAAGACAAAGTTTACTTTGTCACCTGCTTTAAAATGTATAGCAAAAAACACCTCCTAAATCTAACTTAAACTCTGCTTACATTATTTATGTTAAAGTTTGATTTATCAATAACACCTTGTTGATATAAAGAATATTAACATTGATAATAAAGTTCTCTATAAACAATCTGTTTCTAAATACAGTGGAACCTCGGTACTCGAACATCTCCCTACTCGAACAATTCGGTATTTGAACGCTTTGTTCGGTAAACAAATTGCTCGGTAGTCAACCATTTGCTCGGCACTTGACCAAAGAAACACAACCTACCAGAACTTCGCTGGAAACTATTTTGTGTTTCTTTGCATTTTTTAGTAATTTTTTTTTATATTGTATAAATAAGTCACCATGGGGCCTAAGAGGGTTAGTGATAACAGCCAACCAAAAAGAAAATTGGTTGGGAAAAATTTGTTCTGTACTCGAACAGATCGGCACTCAAACAGCCTTCTAGAGCCAATTAAGTTTGAGTACCGAGGTTCCACTGTATAATAACATAAAATATGTTCTGCCTCAGTATTCACAAATATTGTAACTTCTTAAGGGGTCATTAAGCCTTGTTGTTACATATTGTTTTTTGGGTTATCCTGGGTAATTTACACTATGTATGATAATTGTACTTATGTGTACCTGTACCTTAATAAACTTTATTACTTACTTTACACTATATAAAATATGTCATATATTGCACACCAGAGCTTTCTAGTGAACCATCCTTATTTTAAATTTTTTATTAGTTACAAATTAATTTTTTTTTTTTTTATTAACACATTCGCCGTTTCCCACCAAGGCAGAGTGGCCCGACAAAGAAAAACTTTCATCATCATTCACTCCATCACTGTCTTGCCAGAGGCGTACTTACACTACAGCTACAAAACTGCAACATTAACACCCCTCCTTCAGAGTGCCGGCACTGTACTTCCCATCTCCAGGAATCAAGTCCGGCCTGCCGGTTTCCCTGAAACCCTTCATAAATGTTACCTTGCCTACACTCCAACAGCACGTCAAGTCCTAAAAACCATTTGTCTCCATTCGCTCCTATCTAACACGCTCACGCACGCTTGCTGGAAGTCTAAGCCCCTCGCACACAAAATCTTCTTTACCCCCTCCCTCCAACCTTTTCTAGGCCGACCCCTACCCCGCCTTCCCTCCACTACAGATTTATACACTCTCGAAGTCATTCTATTTTGCTCCAGCCTTTCTATATGTCCAAACCATCTCAATAACCCCTCCTCAGCTCTCTGGATAATAGTTTTGGTAATCCCACACCTCCTCTTAATCTCCAAACTATGGATTCTCTGCATTATATTCACACCACACATTGCCCTCAGACACGACATCTCCACTGCCTCCAGCCTTCTCCTTGTTGCAATATTCACAACCCATGTCTCACACCCATACAAGAGTGTTGGTAAAACTATACTCTCATACATTCCCCTCTTTGCTTTCATGGATAAAGTTCTCTGTCTCCACAAGCTCCTCAGTGCACCACTCACCTTTTTCCCCTCATTAATTCTATGATTCACCTCATCCTTCATATACCCATCTGCTGACACATCCACTCCCAAATATCTGAACACATTCACCTCCTCCATACTCTCTCCCTCCAATCTGATATCCAATCTTCCATTATCTATTTTAAGGCTGCAGAAAATGCTCTGCATAAAAAGCGTTTTAATATATACTTTATACACGTCAGTTAATACTATGTCAACTGTATACTGTACCTTACTTGATAGAAATATGTAACTTTGTACTGTCCATTGTATACTGCACTGTATGACAGAAATATGTATCTTTGTGCTGTCAATTGTATACTGTTCTGTATGATACAAATATGTATCTTTGTACTGTCAATTATGAAATGAAAATCTCTCCATTTTTTCCAGTGGCAGGATTGCTGAACTTTTTCTTTGTCCTGAAGATGAAAGATGATGGATAAATCATACACTCAACTCTATACTTTCACTATACATATTCCTTTGCTTTCCTATGTGCTTCTTAGGTAATTATTGAGATCAGGTCCTTGACTGAGCCATTTAAGGAGCATTGCATTGCCAAACATGTCATATTTTGTTATTTTCAGTTTACTTAATTGTGGTTAAAAATACTTTTTTTTTTAGTTTTATATAACTTAACCTAATGAATAAGTTGGCCACTCTTTGAGAGTTGTGTCATTAACCTTTAACAGACTGTTAACCAGCTGGGAGTCAGCTAGTTGCAGGTCTAAATTTCCCTAATTTATGAGGGAGATTTTATTTGTATTAACTTATTTTAAATGTATAATGATTTGTAATATAATTTATACAGATTTCACTACAGCATCAAGATAAAATTTTAGTAGAATTCCTGACCCATGTTAATTATTTTAGTGTTGGTTTAAAAGAATGTTGGTTTAAAAGAATGTGGTCTTTTTTAAGTTTTCCCCAGAATGTGACCAACAACAGTCAACTAACTTCTTGGTACAGTATCAGTTTGCTGCTAGGTAATGGTCTGCAGATGTTACCAGATGTGTCCATGTCTCTCCTTCTCCAGATGATTCAACTCAGTTTCTTTAGGTTGTCAGCTAAACATATTTTCATAATATTAGTACAGGTCGACCATCACTAATCCAGCATCATTGGGACCTGTAGGGTGCCGGATCAGTGATGGCTGACCTGTACCATTTCCCTCCATAGTGTCCACTTGTTTTGCCAAAATTAGTGCTGGATAAGTGATGGAACCGGATTAGTGACTACCGAATCAGTGATGGCTGACCTGTACAGTAATACAGTCTCTCCTCACTTAACAACGTACTCATTTAACGACCACTCGGACTTAGGACCAGCTCTCTGACCAGTATGCATACTTAAGTAAGGTTTTTTGAGCTGATTTCCTCCATTCTGTTTATTACACTATACAGTGGACCCTCGAATTTCGTAATTAATCCGTTCCAGAGAGTCTGATGAAAGGCAAAATTTACGAATGGCGAAACCATTTTCCCTATTACATTTGTAACTTGCTCAGCTATCAAAACTTTGGGGCCCAGTCCCTGGACCCATTATGTACCTCTGTAATCTTTTGATTACCGCCCACAGGATGGGTATGGGGTACATAATAAAGATATTAAACTAACTACCCATAAGAAATAATGTAAATCCAATTAATCCGTTCCAGGCACCCAAAAGTATTAACAAAAAATATTTTTTTTATAGATTAAATATAGATTTACATACAGAAAAGAATGAGAAATCAATATAAAGCAATAATAAAATGTATAAATGAACATTTAACATCACACTTAACTTTATTGAAGACTCTTGTTGGTGTATGGAAGACGGGAGGAGGGGAGAGGGTTAGGGTGATGTTCCTCCATAAATGTTTGCACCTCGCTCCACTTTGCACAAATGTCCTTAATCTTTGAAGAAGGCACCTTCTTCCCTCTCTCTTCTTCCTCCTTCCTCCTCAGCTGTGGTACATATAAACATAAGAAAGCAGGAACACTGCAGCAGGCCTGTTGGCCCATACAAGGCAGGTCCTTCACAAACCATCCAACTAACAGAATATTTGCCCAACCCAATTTTCAATGCTCCCCAAGCAATAAGCTCTGATAATTCTATTCAATCATGCGCAAGTCCCACTCATATAAAATCGTGTGTGTGGGGAAGTACCCTGGCTGGTTTGTGTGGGGAAGTACCCTGGCTGGTGTGTGGGGAAGTACCCTGGCTGGTGTGTGGGGGAAGTACCCTGGCTGGTGTGAGGAAGTACCCTGGCTGGTGTGTTCTTTCTTGAATTCTATCGTGTTTCTCACCTTCTTTACCAAAGGGCTGGCACTAAGAGCTTTCTTTGAGCCCATGGTGGCTTATTTAGCAGTTGCAGGCACAAAAAAGAATGGAATATTACAAAATTTATCTTATGAACGCGTGGGGTGATGGTCACTTGCCGATAAACAATGTCACACTGACTCTTAATGGTGTGTGGGGCACCTTTGTGTGTGCATTGACACTGGGAGGCCGCTTGTACATGTTCCGTACGACCAACGAATGGCGAGGAAAATGACAAACCACGAGGCTATATTTTGACGAAAAAAGTTGTCGATAGGCGAAATTTACGAAGCGCGAGGCTTACAAATCTCAAGGGTCCACTGTACAGTACAATACTGTATAAACATTTAAAAATATACTAAAAATGTTTTAAATGGTGTAAAGGTGACATAAAAACAAAAGATGGTTGACATAAACCCACTACCAGTATACAGTGGACCCCCGAGTTACGAACACCCCGGAAATCGTACAATTATGTAAGTATAATATTGTAAGTGCTTTTGTAAGTGTATTTTTGGGGGTCTGAAATGGTCTAACCTACTTGACATTATTTCTTAAGGGAGTAAATTCGTTCGGTAATGGCACTTGAGCAGGCTTCTGGAATGAAGTTTTTACGTTACTCGGGGGTCCACTGTAGTATGTTCTTAATGACCAATTCGTTTACCGACCTACTCTTAGGAACGGAGCTCTGTCATTAAGCGAGGAGAGACTACTCTAGTTAATATATTGTGTGTTTATACCTAATAAAAATAAAAAACCAGTTACAGTATTTGTATTCTGTAACAAGAATTCGGAAACAGAAGTCTAATCCTATGACAGCTTTGGTAGATTTTAATGAAATGATCATTTAATAATAATAATAATAATAATAATAATAAAAATAATAATAATGATAATAAATGATACTGCTAATAATAATAACACTGCAGTACTTATACATTATATGTTTTTACATAACTATGAAGAACAGTACAGACTGGGATTAATAACTAAGGAACAAACCAAAAAGTATACCTCAGTATTTACCTAGCTAATAAGGAAGTCTAATCAACTATATTATGATAGCAGCTTTAATGAAATAAATGGGGATATGAAATGGACCTGGAAAACCTTCTCACTAATTCTGGGCTCTCAAAAACCAGCTAAAACCTTACATCCCGCTTGCTGACACAGCCAACATAATATGATGTAGGTGTCCCATAGCTTGATTGCTAGCACACTCAGCTCACACTGAGGCCCGTGGTTTGATCCACAGTACATTTGGGAGTGTTTCCTTAAAACACCTGCTGTCCCTGTTCACCTAGCACTAAATAGGTACCTGGGTGCTAGTTGACTGGTGTGGGTTGCACCCTGGGGACAAAATTAACCTAATTTGTCCAAAATGCTATGCATAACAAGGGGCTTTCTATATAGTATGTCATTGATGTCAGCTAGGTCTGTATACATTGGACTTGTACTTGTAGAAATAAAGATTATTACTATTATTACAGTAGGGCCCTGCTTTAAGGCATTTTGATCTTATAGACACACCTGTCAGCATTTTGGGGGGAATTTTTTTTATCAGAAGTTTTATTTACTGTATCAAGATTTTTATATACAACTTTGATATTAACCCTTTGACTGTTTCGGTCATATATATATATGTCTTATGAGCCAGTGTTTCAGACGTATATACAGTGGATCCCCGGAGTTCGTAGGCGTCGGAGTTCGTAAAATTCAGAGTTCATGTCATTTTTTCAGAAAAATATTGGTTCGATGTTCGTGGATCCGCTCGGAGTTCGTGATTCGTCCCAGACACGTACACGTGGCCCGAGCGGGCCCGACACTCCATTGAGAGTCAGTGTGCCATTATTTACCAGCACCCACACATTCATACCATACATTTTGTCATTATTCCATTGTTTTTAGTGCTTGCAACTGCTAAATAAGCCACCATGGGCCCCAAGAAAGCTCCTAGTGCCAGTCTTTTACCGAAGGGCTGGCACTAGGGAGAATGTCTTCTTAAGTGATTCAGTGATTCTACGATATGTTATGATACTAAAACAGCAGGAGTTGATAAAGGCTATAGTGCCTGCCAGCGATAGTGTAGCACTAACAGTGTAGCAGGTAAGTTAAGCCATTAATCTATAGAAAAATGACGACACGAAACTTAACTCCTCCAATGTTGTTGGAGTTATATATAGGGCGACTGACAACACCGCCGTGTCTGGCGGCCATCACTATTTCAGGCGTATCTTTCAGTAGCCCTTATACACCCAACAACAAACAACACGAATGTCTGCATTGTTTATTCTGGACCCTATTTTGAAATTGACATCTTTTTTATTTCTGACCACTTTATTGGATAGTTGAAATAGGTAAATTGGTGGTTTCTTGTACTCAATCGATAGAACAAATGGAGTTCTAAAGAAATAGCTATGAGTTTGGTCGACTGGAACAATGGAATTGGCCGAAAATAGGGCTCAAAGTCGGCGAAATCGCCAATGCGTATATATCGCCGAGATCACTAACTTCGCGAGAGCGTAATTCCGTAAGTTTTCCATCAAATTTCATACTTTTCATGTCATTACCATCAGGAAAAGATTCTCTATCATTTCATAAGAAAAAATCATTTTTTTTTTCGAATATTTTGCGGCACCAGGAGATACCTCAGGATTTGGGGTTGTGACAGTCAAAGGGTTAAAAGTTTTAAGAAGATAGATTTTTAGAATTTGCCACCAAAGTGGCTAGTTTATTGTGCACCCCATATCCATCCTGTGGACGGTAGAGCAAGAGCATATGGATACACAAAAGGCCTAGGAACTAGGCCCCAAAAGGATTAACAATTGTACATTTGGATTTATATCTACAGTTCACTTATCTGTTACAAGCAAATTTAGGAAATTTGCTTAGTATAACTGGTATCTTATTTTCATTAATAAGATATCTTGACATGTCACATAGGTTATTATACTGTCTATCTCTGTATTCCTCAATAAGTGGACAATTAAGCACATACAGTGGATCCCCGGAAATAGGCCATAATCTGTTCCAGGAGCTAGGCCTAAAATCGAACTGGCCGATTTCTGAACCATTATTTCCCATAAGAAATAATGTAAATATAATTAATCCATTCCAGACACCCAAAAATATTAAAAGATAATAAATTTAAATTATATTAATTATATTTCTACATACACAAAACAACATTATTAACACAATTGTAAAAACTACATAATAAATAATAAATAACATAAGAATAAATAACATTTACTTACGTTTATTGAAGAGAGTTGCTGGCATCTGGAAGATGGGAGGAGGACAGGGGGAGGAGGGGTTAGTGTTTGGAAGGGGAATCTCCCTTCATAAGGACTTCAGGTAACTAGTCCTTATCTGGGGTTACTTCCCTTCTTTTTCTTTTAATGCCACTAGGACCAGCTTGAGAGTCACTGGACCCCTGCCTCGAAAAGTAACTGTCCAAAGTGCTCTGTTTCTGGTGCCTTTTTAACATTTTCCTGAAGTGCAACAGGGCTCTGTCACTGAACTGGTTGCAGAGATGGCTTATTTCACCTTGCTGAGGGTGGTGTTTTTCAAAAAATGTCTGCAACCTAGTCCACATAGAACACATTTCCTTAATCTCCTTCTTCAGTTCGATGGTGTTCCTCACTTTCTTTACCACAGGGGTGCCACTAGGAAGCTTCTTTGGACCCATGGTGACTTATTTCACAGTGACAATCACTAAACAAGCAATAAACACAATAAGATTATTGTGAAATGCTTGAATGAGCTCGCTGGGTATTGTTCACTCAAGTGTAAACAAAGCTAGACTGGCTCATGACGCCTGTGCGGCGAGGCGCGCAAGCGCGTGGCAGGCGGACAGGTCTGGGACGCGGGCCGATAATTGGAGAAACGGCCTATGATCGGGCAAAAATTGGGCCGAAAAAAGCGATCGATTTTCGAGCTGGCCGATAATCAGACCGGCCTATTTCTGGGGGTCCACTGTAGTGTTCAAGACAGTGACCATATGCCTGATCACATAATTTGCATTTAGTTTGATCATCATCTGTGTGTTTCCCAAACTGCCAGAAGTACTTGTAGCCAAGCCTAAGCCTGGCCACTACAACATCAGTCAGTCTGTTCACATTGCAAGTTGCTCCATAAACATGCTTATCTGTGTTCATGTTATCATAGTGGGTTATAGATCTACTCAGGCTTCTAACTGCATTCCTATAGCAATCATTTTCATTATTTACTTCTCTCCTAATTATTCCTAATGCTAGACACAGATATACCAAAGTTATATTCTACATTCTCCTTCTGGGTACTCTTCTTGGCTAACATATCAACTTTATCATGAAGGAGTAATCCAATGTGTGATGGGATCCATAGCAATTGTACATTAATTCCTTTGTTCCGGGCTATATCTATACCTGGCTTCTACAATGAGCATGCTGTTAGTCATTATATGAGTCAAGAGCCTTCAGTGATGACATAGAATCAGTAATGATGATAGAGTCAAGCTCAGTGTCATAAGTTAGCTTTAGTGCCATTAGGATTGCAAACAATTCAGTTTGCAGTGTAGACGCCCAGTTGTTAATTCTTATGCCTAGTTCAACAAATTTATTATTGTTGTTAACTAGGGAGGTGGCAACAAGAGCAGATGCAGCCCTGCCAGAAGACTCCTGTTTAGATCCATCAGTGTATATAACTTGTGATAACTTATTACTACCAGCTAGGCGAGAAATTTCTTCTTGAGCAGTTGCTTTAACAAGTGATTTAAGGAAAGGATTACTAGCAATGAGTTTCTTGGAAGGGACTTGTAAGTACAGTGGACCCCCGGTTTTCGTTATTTTTTCGTTCCAGAATGCTGTTCAAGTGCCATTACCAAACGAATTTATTCCCATAAGGAATAATGTAAAGTAGACTAGTCCTTTTAGACCCCCAAAAATACACTTATAAAAGCATTTAAAAAAATACACTTACATAAAAGGGCGAGTTTCGAGAAGGACGAACGCCGGGGGTCCACTGTATGTGATATTAAATGAACACATCTTCCATGGAGGGGTGAAATGCTCTTGTTGCCTACAGTGATACAATTCATGCAGGTTATAAAACTTAATGTAATTGCATGTTTTCACAATCCATTTAGATCTGTGAGTATTTACTTCTAGACATTTAGTAAGATTCATTGTGACAGTGTCTGGTTCATTTCTTAACATTCTATTACCAAGTACAGTGTTAATCTCAACAATCCTATCACTGATACTAGAAATACCAAGCTCCTTCCTCATATTAAGAACTTAAGAAGAGAAGGCCTATCAACCAAGTTTTTATGGTAAGGGAGAACCAACATATTTTTAGTTCAATAAATTTGGTTGTCCTTTTTTGAATTGTAAAAAGTATTTCTGGCAGTTTTAAAGGATTTATCAATTAAGTTTCTTGGGTATTTTAGATCATTAGCTATTTCATAAATTTTTGAGATTTCTTCATCTATGAATTCTGGACTACAAATTCGCAAAGCTCTCAAAAACATTGATGAGGATACCGATAGTTTAACTGTATGTTGATGTGAAGAATAATTGTGTACATAGGAATAGTTATTCGTTGGTTTTCTGTAAATTTAAAATTTAAAATCATTGTTACCCTTAATAATTAAAACATCTAGGAAAGGCAATGAGTTATTTTCTTTGAACTCAACAGTAAAATTTATAGAATGAGCTAAACTATTTAATTTAACAAGGAAATGGTTTATATCTATATTTTTAGGCATAAAGCACAAAGTATCATCAACATATCTATTCCACTTAGCTCTATTAGGAAGGATTGTGTTAAGCAATCTTGTTTAAAAAAATTCCATGTATAAATTACTAAGAACAGGTGAGAGAGGATTTCCTGTTGCCATACCAAACTTCTGAGTGTAAAACTCATCCTTAAACACAAATTTTGCATCAACAATACAAAGTTTAATGATAGTATTGTTGATGTAAGATTTGTGTTTAATGATAATAATAATTATTATCTTTATTTCTACAAGTACATGTACAAGGTATACAGGCCTAGCTGACATGAATGACATACTACAGAAAGCCCCTTGGTATGCAGAGCATTTCGGGCAAATTAGGTCAGTGTTGTCCCAGAATGCGACCCACACCACTCGACTAACACCCAGGTACCCATTATTACTGACTGGTGAACATAGACAACAGGTGTAAGGAAACATGCCCAATGTTTCTACCCTCGCCGGAAATTGAACCCGGACACTCAGCATGTGAAACAAGAGGTTTTGCCACCAGGCCACGGGCCACCGTGATGTTATATAATGGTCACACTTATTGAAGACTTTTACTATATCTGTCACAGGACTGTATCCTAAACTATGTTACCATGGGTTGTGTAAACGTATTTAGCATTCTTAACACCTTAAAAATATTGATAAATGTTTTAAGTCTAAAGTTTTTCAAATTGCTTTACTACCATCTTTGTGACATGTCACTTTAATCTGTGGTTTGGTGTAGGTATTCTTAGTACGTATTTGTATGTTTAATACAATTTGGTCAAAATTTGTGGATTTCTATAGTCATGTCTGAGTGTGGCACCTCCTGCCATGTATTTATCTGAAATCTATCTTTTAAGTAAATTTTCCATGGTTTTTGAATCATTTTTTGTGTTTATATTATAAAAAATGTCTAGTGACAACATGAATAAGTCTACAGTGTGTTATCAGAGAAATTAAGCTGACACCACTTGAGAACTAAGCCAACACCAGCATCACTCAGTATTCTTACTTGACCCATTGACTAGCATTGCACCCAGAAACCCTCCCCACTCTCAACATTGACTAGCATTGCACCCAGAAACCCTCCCCACTCTCAACATTAACTAGCATTGCACCCAGAAACCCTCCCCACTCTCAACATTAACTAGCATTGCACCCAGAAACCCTCCCCAGTCTCAACATTGACTAGCATTGCACCCAGAAACCCTTCCCACTCTCAACACTGACTAGCATTGCACTCAGAAACCCTCCCCACTCTCAACACTGACTAGCATTGCACTCAGAAACCCTCCCCACTCTCAACACTGACTAGCATTGCACTCAGAAACCCTCCCCACTCTCAACATTGACTAGCATTGCACTCAGAAACCCTCCCCACTCTCAACAGGCTCTTAACTGAAGACTACAGTATTTAGGCTTTAACTCTTTAACTGTCCAAATGTTAATCTACGTTTTCACTGCTTGCGCTCCAAATATTTTGAATTTTTTTTTAAATAAAGAGGGCAATATTGAGTGTGTAATAAGGCCAAGAAAAAATGTAATTTTCTTAGTTTTTATGTTAGGATAATTATGTTTTATAGTAACTCTCTTGATTTTTTAGCCATTTATTGTTCAGACAGAAATAATTGGTACAGAATTAGTAATCATACCATCACAAACACACATGTACACACAGATAGGTGAATTTGTACACCTGGGTCAATCATATACTATTGCCTACAAATATATACAAGGTATTTACAGGTCCCAGTTATGTTTCTAGAAGTCCAGGATTGTATGATACTCCATGAAGCATGGATTCATACAGAGTGCCACCCCACATTTCTGACACATGAATCGTATCGTATGGCCTTCCGCTGTTGGGGTCACCTTGTAGTGTGAGCACACACAACACACTTTTTCTGAGAATACATCTTTTTAGGACTAGATGGTATCTGTATCAGGTAGTGACAGTTAGTGAGGATTTTCTTTGGCACTTTTCCCTGTGGTTGTGATTGGGAGACAGGTCGCTGATGAGTGGCAGGTGCAGGTGTGGCATTGTACTTTTTTACTGTCTACTTTATGACACTGAGGGTGAATGCTGCATAGTGAAGTCATTTCCATGTCTTTATTTCATACATGTTGAAGGCATTGAGCATTGCAATGTCTACAAGGTGGAAGAATACTTTCATGTACCGCTTGTGACTCCTACACACAATCAACGAACCCTGTTTGCATGTCACACTTGTCTACTAGTCACATATTGTTCGTATAGTTGACAACAGCTGCTGGCTTTACAATACGTTCATTGGTGTTCCTGTTCACATTGTACCATTTCGTTTCTGTGGATGGTTGACAGCAACGTCATGTCCGTTTGTCATGCCACGTCAGTGCCATGACGTCATTGGCATGAAAAGCTGGCACTGCACCTTCAACACTGCACCTTCAGCACTGCCTCCACTGAACCTTGGCATGTGTTTTCACATGGAGGAAATCAGAGACCGTAGGGCTTGTATACCAGTTGTCTGTGAACAATGTATGACCCTTGCCAAGGTATGGCCCCATCATCTTGCGAACAACATCACCAGAAATGCCCAACATCTACCTGGCATCGTCTAGTGTGTTTCTCCCGGTGTAGACAATGACATCCAACACTGTGCCAGTCTCACAGTCACACATAACAAAAAGTTTTATACCAAAGTGACTACGTTTGTTTGGTATATATTGTTTGAATGACAGTTGTCCCTTGAATAGAATCAAGGACTCATCGACAACAATGTTCTTGAAGGGATAAAAGTGGGCACTGAATTTCTGCTTTATATACATAAACACTTCCCAGATTTTGTATAGTAGATCATTTCTGTTGGGCCTATTCCTGTCTCTGAGAAGTGCAACATTCGTAACAACAGAGTGAATCTGACTTTGTAAATGGTCCAAGTCGGACCGAAACGTCGTCGTAAGCTCCTCTCTTCTATGTGCGGGTTGTGTGTGTATTGTTCCAGTCACGGTATTGTGCCTTTTTTGTTATTTAGAGTGAATCTGTTGAAGGGAAGGAAGTCACAGAAGACTGGAATACTGAAGAAGTAGTCTGTTAACCAGTATTGTGCTATACGTACAGTGGACCCTCGGAAATCGAACACTCCCAACTTGCCCTATTATGTAAGTGCTTTTATAAGTGTATTTTTGGGGGTCTGAAACGGACTAATCTAATTTACATTATTCCTTATGAGAATAAATTCGTTTGGTAACAGCACTTGAACAGCATTCTGGAATGAAGAGTGTTCGATTTCCGGGGGTCCACTGTATTGTGCTTATACGTATGAGGCATAAGCATGACACTGCCAAGCCAAGGAATAAATACATTTCAGCTACAGTTGTATCTTTCCATCTACTTAGCCATGACGATTCTGCAACCTCTGTGTTGTCCATTATACAGTGAAAGTAATTGTTCGTCTGGGTGACGATCAGGTTCATCATGGGTTTGTCAAAGTATAATTGGAAATACTCTAACTCTGTAGACTCATTTGTGATGGGACATTCTGGGAAGATGCCACTTCCACTGGCGTCAAAATCGAAAGGATGTGGCACGAATGTTGTACTTTTTGTCCAGTTCCATTCACCGTCTGATGGTGTAGGGTGGACCTGTGGCATGGGACGTGGGGGAGCAGGAGGGACGAGAGTGGTGGCAGCACAGGTTGAGGGGGTGCCGGGCTGTCCTTTGTCTGCCCACCCACTGCGCCATGTGGCCCAGGCACCATGCCACCCACCACCGCCTCCTCCATCCCTGCATATTCCCCTTCATGATTGGTATCACTATCATTAGCCGGGGTTTTTGATTGTGACCTCCCACGACCCTTGGGGACTGCATATGGCACACTGCCTGAACATAGGTGACGACGCCTATGGGGACGCCTGGGGAATAATGTGTATCACTATCACTCAAAGAATCCTCTAAGGGCATAAAATCAGTCTCATCATAATACTTTCACTATCGTCATCACCAAAACTGCAAGAAAATGATAATTTCCGCTTGTGTAGTTGCCTCTGAATAGTAACACTGGCCACCCCAGAGGTGCTGGGCCGAGGGTCTGGTGTGACCACACTGGCCACCCCACGGGTACCTGGCTGAGGGTCTGGTGTCGCCACACTGGCCACCTCAGAGGTGATGGGCTGAGGGTCATCTGGGTTATCGTCAATATTTGCACTAATTCCTCTATCATTTGTGGCCACATCAGTCTCAGATCCACTAAACTCAGGTTCTGTATCACTTTCCTCGAATAAGAGTGTTAATATGACAGGGCATGAATGAATCCCCGGGGGTTTGCCATGATGTTGACCCAAACTGGTGCTGAAACTAACTGGTGCTACCATGTGGTACTGCAGGGTCCCTGATCTGTTTCATACTGTGCACACTGAATGCACAGACCCATTCTCTCATGTCTAGGCCTCTCAGGCCTATTGCACCAAATTTGAAGGCAGGAAAAACGAAACTTCAATCTACGTTTGGAGCGCTAGCAGTAAGAACATAGATCAACATTTGGACAATTTAGAGGTTAAATTATTTATTTCTATGATACATCAGATGCCTTTCTGGACAATGAATATACTGTATAAAACAATCATGTTACTTGCAAAGAGAGGCTGTGATCTGACTCTCTTAATTGAATGAGGGACTGAGTGTGTTTAGACAATATAGTGGTTGGTCTATTTATTCCAGAATGCTTATAGTATATCCATCTTAACCCTTTGAGGGTTGGTCACGTACATGTACGTCATAACAGCAGAGGTTGGTCACGTACTTATACGCATAAATTCTAGCGCCTTCAAGTGGGAGAAAGCTGATAGGCCTACATGTGAGAGAATGGGTCTGTGCGGTTAGAGAATGGGTCTGCGCAGTTAGTGTGCACAGTATAAAAAAATCGTGGAACCAGTGGTGCATTGTGGGAACGCCATTTTAGTATGTCTTTTTTACCATGCCTCGCAATAAGAAACAGCTCACTCCCAGCAAATTGGGATTCATATTTTCCCAAGTGACAGTTCTAACACAGATGGAAATGTCAGTGAAGATGAATTTCATGGTTTTGAGGAGTTTGTGACCGAAAGCAATGCCCAGGAAACCAGAAGGAAGGAAGGAAGGAGGGAAGGTAGGTAGGAAGGAGGGAAGGTAGGTAGGAAGGAGGGAAGGTAGGTAGGAAGGAAGGAAGGAAGATAGGAAGGAAGGAAGGTAGAAAGGAAGCAAGGATGACCCAGACAACTATTATCTTAGGATAACCCCAAAAAAGTCAGACAGTGACTTATTTCCATGTGATTGGTGGGGTGGGGAAGGCATGTGTGTTGTGGAAGGCAGTGAGGGCTAGTGAGTGGTGGTATAATGCGTCTTTGTGACAAAGACACGCATTATGCTACCATATTTACAAGTCCACCCACACACAACTTCAAGCTTTCAGAACCTCTTGCAGTTCTAGGAACGTGTCCAGTGACTCTATATGTGTGTATATATATATATATATATATATATATGACAGAAAAATAGTAATAAACAACATTTTTTATTGTTGGTTTGTGTAAACAATATAATGACAGCAAAGTTTGTGCAGTTATTATGTAGTATACGAGTGAATATATACCAAAATAAAAGAAAAAAGTAGAAAAAACAAAATAAACTATTACCGCGTGACCGGCAGTCGGCGATGTTGCCGTAAGTGGTTCAATTTCTGTTAACCTCACGCCTCCATATCTTGGTAAGTATTGATCGCAATTTTTTTTTTTTTTGGCCTATAACACAATAAGAAAAAATAATTTTTTTTTTTTCGAATATTTTTCGACCCTGAGTTTACCTGGAGTTTACCTGGAGAACGAGTTTAGGAGAGGGCCTCTCGACCCTCAAAGGGTTAAAAATGTTGAAAACTGTAATGAAAGGAGAATGACTTGTAGATATTTACTATAGCTCTTTTATGATAACTGGTGTGCAGATTTTCATAATATAACTTACGGAATTTCTTATGGCATGGCCTAAATTTTGAATGTTCATATTTTCTCTAAAATTATGTTTGTTTCCCAGGTTACACCTTGAGAAGCCATCCAGTTTAATAAGTGTTTGGCGTGAAGGGACAATGGCAGGTGTTGTGAGAGTATCAGAAGACTTGGTACAAGCCCAGCACCAACCACCTTCAAGTGTCCAAGTTGTTAAACCTCCAAGTCAAGGCCAGGTCCTCCTAAAGCTCTTGGTCCACAGTGTTGCTATGTTTACACTTCCATTTGTGGCATATTATACAAGCAAAGACTTTTTAGAAAGGAAATTTGGTGTTGAACACCCAATGAATTTTATTTATGGAGCATTATGTGCAGTGGTTATGGTGCAAATTATTATCTTTTCCTACGTGTATCAAGCATTCAAAGAAGAACGAATTGCCAAAAAAGTCAAAGCAGCATTAAAGAAAGAATAAACTTGTACACTAATGTCTCCCATCTTTGTCTTTTAAAGTACAAGTGATAAATATAAATTTGTGTAATGTCTCTATGAAATAATCACATCAGACATGTTATAAATTTGGCCATAACATTTAACTGTAAATAAGCTAATGATGATCTTTAAACATAGCAAATCAAATAAAGAGTATATGTGTGTTAGTATACTTGCTGAAGCTTCTTGTGCATAGTATCTTTGTTCTGGGCTGACACTTCAAAATAACTCTGGGTGAAATTGCAAAATCCATTAATATGCATTCCACCAATTGTATAACATTATTAAGATTTTTGTACAGTATTCAATTAAGATGATAAACAAATTGAAGTTTTTCTTTCCTTAATGTGTGTGTGTGGCTAGAGATGACAGTTGATAACTCTGGGAATTACACTGGAATTAATTAGATTAGTTTTTCAATCTTTTCCATTATGTGGTGCACTTGTAAATTTATTATAACTTTACAACACAGTTCTCAGAAACCTGAAAAGGTTTGTATTCCTGAGAAAATAATTTGCTCAATTACAGTAGTGATTTTTAATGAACACAAAGTATTAAATTAATAACCATAAAAAGAAAAAGGGAAATATTTTTCTTTGGGTCATCTTAGGTTATCTTGGATTAAATACAATGTAGAGGAACATGACTCATGAGACAGATAGGAAGTCAATTTTCACACTGAGTCACAGTAGGTCCAGTGATATACCCCCACAAGCTAGCTGCAAAAAATGCTTATTAGCTATGGGATTTTTTTTCCCTTCCTTTCACCCATGTACAGTAATACCTTGATAGTACAGTTAATGTATGCCAAAAAATACCATACTATGCAAAAACCACACTGATCAAGGTATTATAATGTGTTTTAATGTAATGCATTCTAACAATATGATTAGGTATACGTATTCCAAACCCCTCCTTTAGAATGCAGGCACTGTACTTCTCATCTCCAGGCAAAAGTCCAGCTAATCGGTTTCCCTGAATCCCTTCAGCTGTTTACATTAAAATTTGAAACACTTCTTCCAATTTGCTGTAATAACTCATTAAGAGAAAACATCAACATTCATATTATTAGCAGTATGGCTAAAGATATTACTTGTTTTACCAGGTAGTTCTCCATATTTCCAGGGCAACAAACGTTGGGCAGAGTTACAGGAATTAGGATATGGAGGGTTGGTCAGTAACACCACAGTCTCAACCTGCTGCTGTAATGACATACATTTTCATAATGACATACATTTTCAAAGGCAATCTATATACGTAATATAGTTTTTTGTATATTGGGAAAACTTCATACTAGTGTGCATTTACATGAAAAGTTTTAATATAATCATGATTAGAATTATGATCTGTCTTTTTCTTCAGATTGCAAAAGTTGCATTGCATGCAAAGAACAACCCTTGGATGCTGCTATATACAGTGGACCCCCGGTTTACGTAATTAATTTGTTCCAGAATGCTGTTCAAGTGCCATTACCAAACGAATTTGTTCCCATAAGGAATAATGTAAATTAGATTAGCCCTTTTAGACCCCAAAAATACACTTACAAAAGCACTTACAAAAATACACTTACAAAAGCACTTACAAAAATACACTTACATAGTTGTTCGAGTTTGGAGCAGTACGTAATCCTGGGGTCCACTGTATTACCTTGCCTTGAAAAAGAAGAATCTAGTGAGGAGGTCTCTTTCACTCAATTGGTGGTAAACTAATAACAATTATTATAATCAAAAAGAAGCACTGAGCCTACAAAGGTCATGCAGCATAGTGAAGTGTGAGAGAAAAGTTCATTAGATAGGAGTGGTGGAAATATGAATGATTGGTGGTGGTAGTTTGTTAGGCAGTATGCTTATTCTGTTAGGTGTAGACATTGTTTCCACTAACCCCCCCTTCTTCACCCGGTGGTTGGTGACGTGTGTCCCTCCGACTAGTTCACAGTCACTTGACTTTCGGCTCCCATCAAATATGTAAGTATTCATTCCACTACTGTTTAATTTATAATGTGTTTGGGTTAATTTGGTTTAAACAAGAGCTTCACTCTTGTTTAGTGAAACCTAAACAAGAGCTTCACTCTTGTTTATGTTTCACTAATTCTTCCTGTCATGATTTGGACTTACAGTAGACAGTCATTTAACATGAGTTTATTTGGCACGATTCGGTTATAGCACGATTGAAGAATTGCGGTACAATTTTATACAACACTTTATAAAATTAATTTAACACGGTTCAGTTTGCGGGAGAGGAAAAAATTATCCTACCTCAAGCAGCCACCTTGTTGTGGGCCAGTGGGGCAGACCTCCTGCCATTCCCTGCCACCCCCCGACACTCCCGACACCTCCATCCCAGCATTCGTGAATACATGTTCAGTTCTACTTCTCTGCTACAAGCTAGCTGTGTTTGTGAATTGTGTTTTGATCTTTTAATTACCATATCTTGTATCTGCCATGAAATCATGACACCCAGTAGGCATACCAGTGTTGCTAAAAGTGGCAAGAAAAGGTATAAGCATTTAAGTCTTAGAATTAATGAAGAAAACAGAGATATTAGACAAGAGATAACCTGTGGTCATAATGAATCATCACTTTGTGCACATAAAATGAGGCAAATATGAGTGTGTGATTGACTTACTGACTGACTTACTGAATGACTGACTTACTGAATGACTGACTTACTGAATGACTGACTTACTGAATGACTGAATGAATGACTTGTCTGAATGACTTACTGACTTGACTGAATGACTTACTGACTTGACTGAATGACTTACTGACTTGACTGAATGACTTACTGACTTGACTGACTGACTTACTGACTTGACTGAATGACTTACTGACTTGACTGAATGACTTACTGACTGAATGACTTGACTGACTGACTTACTGACTTTGACTGACTTACTGACTTGACTGAATGACTTACTGATTTGACTGAATGACTTACTGACTTGACTGACTGAATGACTTGACTGACTTACTGAATGACTGACTTACTGACTGATTGAATGACTGGACTGACTGACTGAATGACTTGACCAACTGAATGACTTGACTGACTGAATTGACTTGACTGAATGACTTACTGACTTGCTCCCATCCTATTCCTCATCCTCATATCAGACATTGACAGGGATATAAGCCACAGTGCTGTGTCTTCCTTTGCAGATGACACCCGAATCTGTATGACAGTGTCCACCATTGAAGACACTGCAAGACTCCAAGCAGACATAAACCAAATCTTTAAATGGGCTGCAGAAAACAATATGAAGTTCAATGATGAGAAATTTCAATTACTCAGATACGGAAAACGTGAAGAAATTAAAATCTCATCGGAGTACAAAACTAATTCCAACCACACAATAGAGCGAAAAACTAATGTCAAAGACCTGGGAGTGATCATGTCAGAGGATCTCACCTTCAAGGACCATAACAATGTAGCAATTGCATCTGCTCGAAAAATGACAGGATGGATAATGAGAACCTTCAAAACCAGGGATGCCAAGCCCATGTTGACACTTTACAGATCGCTTGTTCTATCTAGGCTGGAATATTGTTGCACACTAACTGCACCTTTCAAGGCGGGTGAAATTGCTGACCTTGAAAATGTGCAGAGAACCTTCACCGCACGCATAAGTGCGATAAACCACCTCAACTACTGGGAACGCTTGAAGTTCCTAAACCTGTACTCTAGAACGCAGGCGGAGAGATACATTATTATATACACATGGAAAATTCTCGAGGGCTTAGTACCAAACTTGCACACAAAAATCACTCCGTACGAAAGCAAAGACTCGCAGGCGATGTAACATCCCCCAATGAAGAGCAGGGGTGCCACTAGCACGTTGAGGGACAACACAATAAGTGTGAGGGGCCCAAGATTGTTCAACTGCCTCCCAGCGTACATCAGGGGGATTACCAACAAGCCCCTGGCTGTCTTCAAGCAGGCACTGGACAGGCACCTCAAGTCGGTACCTGATCAGCCGGGCTGTGGTTCGTACGTTGGACTGCGTGCGGCCAGCAGTAACAGCCTGGTTGATCAGGCTCTGGTCCAACAGGAGGCCTGGTCACAGACCGGGCCACGGGGGCGTTGACCCCTGGAATTCTCTCCAGGTAGACTCCAGGTAGACTGAATGACTTGCTGACTTGACTGACTGAATGACTTGACTGACTTACTGAATGACTTAAAGTTAGACTTTTTCACTGAAGAGAACCCTGAAACGGTGTCTAGAGCAGCTGATGCCTTAACGTTAGTTGTATACAAATGCAAATATGTTTATTTCCTTGTAAGCTTACAATGTGTGGTTTACGTGTTATAAGATTTTAATTACAAAGGTGGCCACTATCGTGCCTAGGCACTTCGGGCAGACTAATACTAATTCTTACGCCATTTTAATACAGGTTATGTTTGAGTAGCATATTTGAACATATTATTAGTTACGTAATTAGATACACTCCCAGTTAGGTATGTAATTAGGTTTAAAATGGTTAGGTAGTCCAAATCATTTACTAATATTACAAATGGTAGATTTAGTAATGGGATTCAATTTGTCTTGGCATGATACATTGTTTCTATTAAAGCCATGCTGAAAGAGTGTCTTAGACAAACTTAGGATTAGCTTAAGATTTAATAGGACTAACTTAAGATTAATAGGCAATAGCTATATTAGGAATTTTATGTTTACAGTCATTTGGGTGGGTGTAGGTGTAAATTATGGGGGAGTTACAGATAATGAGAGTAAGTCTATATTGTTTTGAGAGTGTGCAGGGTAAAATAGAACAGAAATCCATTACAGAATTTATGCACACTCCAGTACAACAATCGACTTCAGTACCAGAACCTCTACCATCCACCTCAGCTCAGTAGGGTCACAGCATAACTCTCTACCCTCTTCACAATCATTGACAAACACCAGCACCCACAATTTAAGGTAAGAAATACTATTATTTCTGTTGTATTTGTAGTCTTAAGCAGTAAAAACAACATAATACATCACAACAATGAACTACAATTACATATTCACTTTTACGTATTTTTGTAAGATCTGGAGGTCTAAAAAAAATTTGTTTGGCTTTTTTGGGGCTACTAGGAACGTAATCCTATTTTTCTCATAAGTTCTTCAGTTTATCTAACACAGTTTTACCTAACACGGTGTTTTCAGGAATGTAACTACGTACCGTGTTAAATGACGATCTACTGTACATAGTGTAATGTCATCATTTATCCTCACCATTTCTTTTAAAGGCCGTACTCTTATCATGTGAGTGATTTCTCTATTAATCCTTTCATGGTCCGTGCCGTAGTTCTACAGCTTTGAATTCTGGGTCCAAACCGTAGTTCTACGTCATGAGCTCAGCTCACTCAGATAAGCTTTGAGCGGTAAATTTGGGCCCAGATATGAGAGAATACATCTATGTTGTAAGTGTGCACCACATAAAACAAATCCTGCAGCACACAGTGCATAATGAGAGAAAAAAACTTAAACTGTAATTTTTATTAAAACAGCGATTTTGCAGTGTTTTTTATAGTTATATTTGCGATTTCTTGGTCTCATTTGATAGAATGGAAGATATATTACAGATATAGAGATGATTTTGATTGGTTTTAGTACTGGAAATGGTTTGAAACTGAGCTCAAAGTAGCGGAAATGTTAAATTTTTGCCGATGTTCAAGAGTAAACAAATGACCTCACACGTCTAATATGCGCCAGCTGGTGGGTCTAATATACGTTCACAAATGTGGTGATATTATTTGTACAATTATTATAATATTGCATAACAGTAAATCTTCCATTTTTTGGTTTGAATAAAAATTCATTATGGGAATAAAAAATAAAAATGGAATTCATTTGTAAAGACTGAAAATGTAACTAATGAACAGAGGAAATGTTAGTTTAGTGCCAGAAATGCCTGCATTGTTTATTCTGCACCCTATTTTGAAATTGGAATATTTTGAACTTTGAGTTAAATTGGCTAAATTACCAATTTCCAATCACTTTATTTTGGAGTTAAAACAGTTGACTGGGCGATTTCTTGTGCTCAATCGATAGAATAGAAGTAATACTAGTGAAATAGCTAAGAATTTTGTCGACTGGAATAATGTAATTGGCCTAAAATGGGAGTCAAAGTCGGCAAAATCGCCAATGCGTAAATATCGCTGACACATCAAAATTTGCGAGAGCATAATTTCATCAATTTTCAATCAAATTTTGTACTTTTTGTTTTATTACCTTCAGAAAAAGATTCTACCATTTCATAAGAAAAAATAAGAATTTTTTTTTAAATTCTTGGACACTGGCACACCCCTTCCAAAAATGGCCTTGGACCCTGAAAGGGTTAATTTTTAATTTTGTGTTTATTTTGGCCTTGATTGTCAGCTCAGGTCATCCAACACAAGCATCTGGCATTTGTACCTACACTGGTTCCCCTTCCACTCCTAGCTGACTCACAATCAGCTACACACCATTCTAGCTGCCTTTAATAATAATAATAATAATAATAGTTTATTTAGACATGGTACAATGATACACAGTTAGGTAGACATGATACATGATACATAGGTATAAATGAGATGTACATGCCAAAAGCCCCTAATATGCTGTGCATTGTGGGCATTCTTAGGACTATTTAATAGTAGACTACATGGTAAAAAATTATGGTTGATAATTTATAAAATAAGTATAATTGTGTATCTAAGTTATAAAGTTTGAATATAAGTTGAACATAATAATTTATTAATTGTAGCAATGCAACTAATTGAGTGAGATAACAATTTAAAACAATTAATTGCATTGCAGTTACAGTTTACGTGGTCATTATAATGTAAATGTTATAGAAACAGCTTAGTATGTATTATTCATAACAGGTTTTAACATTTAAGTGATTAATCAGGTTTTTACATTTAAGTGATTATTCTACTTTGTTGGGAATGTTTGATATTGAGCATTTAGGTTTGGGTGAGAAGGTGGTTTTTTAGCATCGTTTTGAATTGGGGTACAGGCAGGGTTTCTTTGGCAATGACAGGTAATGAATTCCAAATTTTCGTGCCTTTTATATGCATTGAGTTTTTACATAGTGTTAGATGGACACGGGGAACATCGAGGAGTGATCTGTGTCTAGTGTTATGGTCATGTGTCCTGTTAAAATTATTAAGGAGAAGTTTGAGTGGTGGGTTAATATTTTCATAGAGTGTTCTATGTATGTAATAGGCACAGTAAAAAGTATGAATGTCTTGTATGGTGAGTAAGTTTAGGTTTTTGAATATTGGTGGAGTATGTTGTCTGGAGTGTGAATTTGTTATCATTCTAACTGCTGCCTTTTGTTGTGTTATTAGTGGTCTGAGATGAGTTATTGATGTAAAGCCCCATGTGCAGATTGCATAGGTGAGGTAGGGGTAAATGAGTGAGTGATATAGGGTAAGGAGAGCTGGTTGTGGAACATAGTACCGTATCTTGGATAGTATTCCCCAGTTATCACCCCACCAACGTTTCATGGTGGTTCTCTACTGGTGACTCAACTGCTTCACAAGTGTTGTGGTGGTCAAAGGATCACAGTACCTCTATTTGTCAGAATCCCTACTTGTGTTGGGGTCACTTGTCTACTCAGTGTGTCAACAGTCACGTCCACCAGTGACCCCCCTCCCATCATCATCATCAACAACGGCTCAGTGTTCCAAACCACGATTCAGAGCTACATGCCCAGAGCATCGGTATGTCACCATTCTCCACTACATTTTGTGTACATATTAGCTTTGAGTCATTATTTATACATTTCATTTTTCATTTCTTTGCTTCAAGTAGGATTAATTTCATGTTTAAGTGTTTTATATTCTCTACTAGTTTTACATATTAATAATAAAATTGTTTATCCTATTATATTATCATTGATTTATCTATCTTTTCATTTCCATAAGGAGGAAGCAGCCTTATCAAATACTCTTTGAGGGTCTGACAGGGCTGTTGAACCTTTCACAAGTGGCGACCTTGCTAGGATTCATGAATTTGAACGAAGTACAGTGGACCGCCGCCTAACAAGCAAAATTAATTCCAGAAGCCTGCTCAAGTCCCATTACCGAACGAATTTACTTCCTTAAGAAATAATGTCACGTAGGTTAGTCTATTTCAGACCCCCAAAAATACACTTCCACAAGCACTTACAATATTATACTTACATAATTGTACGATTTCCGGGGTGCTCGTTAGGCGGGGGTCCACTGTAGTTGGAACACTAACAACAACAATGAAGCCTCATTGTGTACACATGGAGTCAGCAGATGGTTACAACCAGCCAATGAGTAATCATTCTCTTTGGTAGGACTGCAGTGCAGGTATTTAAAAGATATGGTGATTGTTTCAATTTTTTGTAAGTCAAATCAGGGCAGGATTTATACTAGTTATTACTGTCACCTTTTGTTGAGCTTGAAGCAATTTTGAGGGATAGACTCTAGAGATCTGAGATTTTCCAAGGACAAGTTACTTCACTGAGCTCTATTATATCAAGGGAACTGTTGTAGGACACTCTTGATTACTGGGAAGAGTGGATGGCCAAGAGACCAACATTCTACTTACAAGTTGATCGGAGCCAAGATTGAACCCTCCATTTTCTTTATTTGTCCCATTATATCTCATAGTTTAGGTTTAATTTTGTAAACATGGAGGAATATCAGTTTTGGATGATCACCAGAAGTAATTTGGGAATAACAGATAAGAATCTACATTGTTATTTGTAATTTAATCTTATTAGTTTATATCTAAATTTTTCTTTAATTTTACTGTACTATATTTCATTCTAGCTTAATACATAACCAATACCAAACTCATTGGTGCTACATTGTTTTTGATAATTGTATCTCATTAGTTTATATCTAATTTTTTATTTCATACTAGCTTAATACATACTCAATACCAAGACCACTATGTTTATTTGTTACTATACTCTATTTGACCAATGTGCATTAGTTATATACAGTGGTACCTCGACTTACGATATTTTTTCATTCCAGAATACTGTTCAAGTGCTATTACCAAACGAATTTATCCCCTTAAGGAATGATATAAAATAGACTAGTCCTTTTAGATCCCCAAAATTACACTTACAAAAGCGTTTAAAAAAATAAACTTACATAAAAGGGTGAGTTTGGGGACCATCGTAAGTCGAGGTACCACTGTACTTACCAAAACATCCCCTTACAACAGATATCAGTACTATAACTCACCACACTATACATGATATAACAAAATCACTATTTAACCTAAATGATGAATGATCACGTCGACCCTGATCTAAACCTATTTAATCGAACACCCATTCAAAATTTACTGGAAAATAACTGCCTCTACGACATCGCATCACAAGCCCACACTGTCCTAAACACTACTAAAAGTATAACAGTTCTTAACTACAATGTCCGATCCTTAAGCAAACACTATGATGACCTCCTTGCCCTCCTTGGTTCCCTAAAAACAACCTTCACATGTATTGTCCTTACTGAAACCTGGCTTAAGCAGGATACAATAGATATCTACTCGCTGCCAGGATACACAGCAATACACAACTGCAGACCACATCAAGCGGGGGGAGGTATTGCAATCTATTACTCTAATGAAATATCCTGCTGTGACACCATTTGCTATAATGATGAATATGGAGAATATATTTTTGCTAAATTTACTGCACAAAACCTTAAGACTCCCATAACCATCGGGGCCATTTACCGGATGCCTCATACAAACATCCCAAGTTTTAGCGATCAACTAAAACGCAAATAACAAACAACCAATTGAACAAACACCACCTTATCTTAGCTGGAGACTTCAACATCAACCTTGGCCTACCAGATGACCAGCCAGTAACCGATTTCATCAACAATATGAACAACACACTTCTCATACCAACAATAACCAAACCAACTAGGCTTACTGATACGAGTGCAACCATAATCGACCATATATGGACCAATATCCTTGCCCCCTTAAATCGGGATAATAACAGACAGCACCACAGACCACTACCCCACCTTCCTCTTAACAAACATTAGTAAACCGCCCTAGAATACACCAAAGTTTCATTCCGACTCCATGACCAAGCTTCAATAAATAACTTCACAACAGAGCTAGACACAGTTGACTGGGCTATAGAATTCCCAAATGCCAAGGGTATCGATGAGTGGACAGACACCTTTCTTAATAAATTACATAGACTATGCAACAAACATTGTCCTATAAAAATGAAACAGATTACGAATAAACGGTTAGGCTGCCCATGGCTAACTAACAACTTACTAAAATCCATTAACAAGAAACATCAATATGAGAAGCAATATAGACGGGATTCATACATAAGGAGTTTGTTAAACACTATTCATCAGTTCTCACCAAACTAATAAAAAAGCCAAACAATTGTACTACTCCAGCAGATTCACTGAAACAGGAGGAGATATAAAAAGACCTGGAAAACACTCTCACAGATTATGGGCACCCACAAACTGAAAAAATAGGGATATTGTCCTAACTAAACCAAACGAAACACCACTACAGCCTATTGATACAGTAAACAAGATAAATGACTTCTTCTCAACTATAGGATCAAATCTTGCCAGTAAAATTCCAGATACCAATGCCCGAGCAAGTGATTACCTAGATGGGAATTTCCCATCCTCCTTATATCTTGCACCTACAGAACCCACTGAAGTCTCCATGATAATCAAGTCACTTAAAAATAAATCAGGACATCTGTCTCAAGTTCCACCCTTAATATACAAACGAGCTGCTCATGTCCTTTCATATCCTATTTCTTTACTTTTAACAAATCATTAGAATCTAGCACCTTCCCAACACTACTCAAAACAGCAAGGGTTACACCAATACACAAAGGTGGTGACCCTACAGACGTAAATAACTATAGGCCTATATCAAATCTACCATTGCTATCCAAAATATTCGAGAAACTTGTGCACAAGAGATTATACTCGTTTATAACTACACAAAGCATACTCAACCCCTGCCAATTTGGCTTCAGGAAAAATAAAGCACTAACGATGCAATAGTAAAAATGATAGACCTGCTTTACACAGCACTTGAAAATAAGGAATATCCACTAGGACTTTTTATTGACTTAAGGAAAGCTTTTGACACAGTAAACCACGGCATCTTACTCCACAAACTTGACCACTATGGAATAAGAGGTCATGCACTAGCATACCTCAAATCCTACCTCACTAATAGGTACCAGTATGTCACTATTAAAGACACATCCTCCACGACACTACCACTAGACACCGGCGTACCGCAGGGAAGTGTCCTTGGTCCCCTGCTCTTCCTCTTATACATCAATGATCTTCCCAATGTATCACAACACTTGAAACCAATACTCTTTGCTGACGATACAACTTATGTCATCTCCCACACAAACCTTGCCACACTTAATACCATTGTTAACGACGAATTAATAAAAATATCAACATGGATGACTGCCAATAAACTTACACTCAACACTGATAAGACCTTCTATATTATGTTTGGCAACAGAACAGATGATCCACAATTAAACATTAAGATCAACTCTACACCTATTGCTAGACATAACGAGGGCAAGTTCCTGGGCCTTCACTTTGACAGCAGCCTGAAATTCAGCACCCATATCCAACACATAACAAAGAAAGTGTCCAAAACTGTGGGGATCCTCTCTAAGATACGGTATTATGTACCACAATCAGCCCTACTCACACTATACTACTCACTCATCTATCCCTACCTCACATATGCCATTTGTGCATGGGGATCAACAGCAATTACCCACCTAAAGCCAATAATAACCCAACAAAAAGCCGCAGTAAGAATTATCACACAATCCAACGCTAGGCAGCACACCCCCCCACTCTTCAAAGACCTAAACCTACTCACTGTCCAGAACATCCATACTTACTACTCTGCTATCTACATTTATAGAACCATTAATTCCAACTTTAACCCTGAGCTAAAACACTTTCTTGACAGTTGTGACAGGACCCATAGACATAATACCAGACATAAACATCTCTTTGACATTCCCGTGTCCGACTAAATCTATACAAAAATTCAATGCGCATAAAAGGGCCTAAAATCTGGAACTCCTGCCTGAAAACTCTAGAACTGCAGACACAACCTCCATTTTCAAAAGCACTGTTAAAAACATCTTATCTCACTTACGCACCCAACCGGTAGTTAACCATACGAAAACTACTTTATCTTGCACATATCCACAGCAAAATACACTTATTGATATCTGTGATTCTCCTTAATTTGCACATTACTAACCACAGCAAAATACACTTATTGATATCTGTGATTCCCCTTAATTTGCACAGTTCTAACCAAAATTCTAATACAACTATTGCTCCATAATACTTAAGCTAGTCATAAGTTTGCCTAAGATACTCCAATATAGAAACTATATTATGCCAATATATCACCTTTATCATTAATATATAAACTAATTGCTAACTTTTTATACTAATTGTTAAATTCTCAATGTTTAAATTCCAGTACCTAAATTTTGTAAACCTAACCTTACAATCTGTATATCCATTGTATAGCTATTGAGTAAGACCTATCATAAGACTGCCTGAAAAGCCTAGGCATACCTAGGCATATTATTGGCCATCTTGTAATATCAACTTTAATGTATGACTATAAGTACCCCCCCCCACCTTGTATTACATGAAATAAAGAATTTGAATTTGAATCTTGAATCTTTTATTGCTGCTAAGATTCAGGAAAGAGAGAAGAAAAAAAGGAGAGAGAAATGAGAGAAAAGAACATTATACTCAAATATTAACCCTCCTCTCAAACTCCTCCTTGATAACTACAACAGAACACAGAGTCATAATACAAGGCAAAAATCACTCTTCGATATCCCTCGTGTCCATCTCTCCCTATGCAAAAATGCTATGCACATAAAGGGCCCGAAGATCTGGAGTTGATTGCCAGAACACACTAAAGGATCCCTGCCTACTAATCAATTTAAGGCCCTACTTAGAAATCACCTCATCACCCAAAATTAACCAGACAAACACTTTACTCAATACCTACCAGTTATTCAAAAGCTACTCAAAAAACTTTTAAATAATTTAAGACTGCTCAACTATTTGATCCTTCAAAATTAAAATTGTTTCAATTTCATAGCTGTATATTGTGCTGAGGATTGCTCAATCATTTACTCATTACTTCAAAATTATAATGTTTCAATTTCATTGTTTTAAATTGCACTAAATTGTAATACTTCATATTGTAAATTGTTTTCATTTGTTCTAAATTTTAATACAGTACTTTTTATAAACTATTTCAAAACTGTAATTATTCTCTACTAGACTTATTAACCCTTTCAGGGTCCAAGGCCATTTTTTGAAGGGGTGTGCCAGTATCCAAAAATTTTCCAATAAAAAATTTCTTATTTTTTCTTATGAAATGGTAGAGAATCTTTTTCTGAAGGTAATAAAACAAAAAGTACGAAATTTGATTGAAAATTTACGAAATTATGCTCTCGCGAATTTTGATGTGTCAGCGATATTTACGCATCGGCGATTTTGCCGACTTTGACTCTTATTTTAGGCCAATTACATTATTCCAGTTGACCAAATTCTTAGATATTTCACTAGTATTACTTCTATTCTATCGATTGAGCACAAGAAATCGCCTAATCTACTATTTCAACTACAAAATAAAGTGATTGGAAATTGGTAATTTAGCCAATTTAACTCAAAGTTCAAAATATTCCAATTTCAAAATAGGGTGGAAAATAAACAATGCAGGCATTCCTGGAACTAAACTAACATTTCCTCTGTTCATTAGTTACTTTTTCAGTCTTTACAAATGAATTCCATTTTGATTTTTTATTCACATAATGAATTTTTATTCAAACCAAAAAAACGAAAATTGAATGTTATGCAATATTGTAATAATTATACAAATAATATCACCACATTTGTGAACGTATATTAGACCTACCAGCTGGCGCGTATTAGATGTGTGAGGTCATTTTTTACTCTTGATTATCGGCAAAAATTGAACATTTCCGCTACTTTGAGCTCAGTTTCAAGCTATTTGCAGTACTAAAACCAATCAAAATCATCTCTATATCTGTAATATATCTTCCATTCTATCAAATGAGACCAAGAAATCGCAAATACAACTATAAAAAATATACGAAAAAACACTGCAAAGTTGCTGTTTTAATCAAAAATTACGGGTTTCAGTTTTTTTTCTCTCATTATGCACTGTGTGCTGCAGGATTTGTTTTATGTGGTGCACACTTACCACATAGACGTATTCTCTTATATCTAGGCCCAAATTTACCACTCAAAGCTTATCTGAGTAAGCTGAGCTCATGACGTAGAACTACGGTTTGGACCCAGAACTCAAAGCTGTAGAACTACGGCATGGACCCTGAAAGGGTTAAAGCCATATAGCATTACCTAATAGAATACTCAAATCTCTTGTACTCATTGTAACTCATCTAATAACCATATGAACTGTTATTGCATTATTAATCTTAAGTTAATTTTTAAGTTTGCCCGAAATGCTCTGCATACAAAGGGGCTTTTGGCATGTACACCCAACTGTTATACAGTAGGGCCCAACTTATATGGCAGGTTAGGTTCCAGGCTAGTGCCTTAAAGCAGACATTCCCGAAAAGCAGAACGCCATTTTTTCCATTTATAAATGCATATAAATGCCAGACAACAAGCTTACACTAACTTATATTAAGTTAGCAATAGTACTAGGCATTAAAAAACAATAAAAAGTAAGATACACACAGAGTACACTTATTACTTACCTTAAAGTATTAACATTGATGTGTGAGAGGTGAGTGGCAGGGTATTGTCTAAAACAAGTAAAACATTAAAAGGAATTTTCTTTTCCTTGCAGTAAGCCTCAACTGTAGGCTTAAAATAGTCTGTGAACCAATTTATGAAAAGATCAGTAGTCATCCAGGCTTTCGAATTGGATTTATAATAAGCAGGGAGGCTACCTTTTGCATAGTTCTTTAGGGCCCTAGGATTCTCTGAGTGATAAATTATCATAGGTTTTAACTTGCAATCCCCAGCAGCATTAGCTCCTAGCAAGAGTGTTAGCTGACACTCTTGGGTTATCCTGGGTTCTCTACACATATGCTACTATATGTAACTGTATTTGATGGCTATCTCAGCGATCAACATATACCTTGTTAGTAAGTATATTCAGGTACAGTAGAACGTCATTTAGCACGAGATTATGTTACACGTTACCGGTATTGCACGATTTAAGTTTTGCGACACATTATCATCTTACACGACGTAAAGATGATATTACACGGTTCAGCAGGAGGGGAAAAAATTTTAGCGCGCGGTCACCCGCGGTGGGTTAAACCATTGAGTCAGTGGGGAGTCCTTGTGCCATCCCCCGCCACCCTCACCCACCCACGCATCCCTCCCAGCGTTCAGTTTGGTTCGTACACGTGCAGGACGATAAGTATCGGGAAGCTCGCTGTGTTTATTTACATTCATTTCCTGATTTTCATTGCATTTTGATAAATATACCAAGAAATCATGGCACCCAGTAAGCATACAAGTGTTCCAGCAAGTGACAAGAAAAAGTTTAAGCGTTCAAGTCTAGGAATTTCAAAGAAAATCGAGATATTAGATAAGCTTAAGAGTGGCTCACGTGTGAGGGATATAGTGAGGGCCTATGGCCTTAATGAAGCGTCAGTTCGTACGATTAGGAAGAATGAGGCAAATATACGAGCTTGTGTAATGAATAACCCAAAATGTGACCTCATGAAAAGAATGACACGTAGGTCCCAACAAGTAAATAAAACTGAAAACTTGTTGCTTGAGTGGATCGAACAGAAAACAAAGAAAGGTGCACCACTTAGTTTTCTCTTAATTAGGGAAAAGGCCTTACAGTTGTTTAAAGCAGTGTGTGATAAGGAAGGCAGACCTGAAAACGCGTGTATGTTTACCACAGGCTGGTTCAAGAACTTTAAGTTGCATAATAAGTTACATAATATTAAGTTTTCTGGTGAAAGTGCTTCAGCTGATCATACAGCAGCAAGTAATTTCCCTGCTGAATTTCAGGAACTTATTTCCGAGGGTGGCTATGAGCCACAGCAAGTTTTTAATGCTGACGAGACAGGTGTTTTTGGAAGAAAATGCCAACACGAACTTTTATCAGTCAGCAAGAGAAAAGTGCATCGGGCTTCAAGGCAGCAAAGGATCGCTTCACCTTTCTCCTTTGCGGTAATGCATCAGGTGATTTCAAGTGTAAGCCCATGGTTATTTACCACTCTAAGACTCCTCGTGTTTTGAGAGGTGTGGATAAAAACACCTTACCAGTAATTTGGAAGTCAAACCAGTCAGCATGGATGACAGAGGAAATATTTATTGACTGGTTTAAGCATCACTTTATTCCTGAAGTCAAGTTTTACCTGCACACCAAGAACCTTGCATTCAAGGCTCTCTTCATTCTTGATAATTCCCGTACTCATCCACAAGCTTTGCTGGATGTGACCCCACATATAAAAGTTGTATTTTTACCTCCAAATACAACATCTCTGATACAACCACTGGACCGGGAGTTATTCAGACATTCAAGTGTAACTACACAAAAAAATTATAAAAAACTAGTTGCATCAATGGACTCTGACTCCAATCTGGCAGTACCAAGCTTTTGGAGTAAATTTAACATTGCAGATGCCATCAGCTATGCTAGAAGTGCATGGAATGAAGTGCCCCAATCAACATTAAATGCAGGCTGGGGAAAGTTATGGCCTTCTGTAGTTAATTCTTTCACTGGTTTTCCCTTGCTTGAGAGTCAGGTTCAGGAAATTGTTCAGCTGGCAAGGAGATTACCAGGTGATGGTTTTGAAGATATGAATGAAGATGATGTGAATGAACTCTTAGAAGATGATGATGATGATGAAGACAGGAGTCCAGAGGAAATGTTGGCAGAGTTCGATGCACAGATGCAAGGGAGGAGATAACAGAAGAAGATGAAGAAGAACCTGAAGAAAAAGAGTTAACATTGCAGCAGTTACGTGAGCAGTTCCATATTATTGGTAAAGTTGCAGACTTTTTCACTGAAGAGGATCCTGACAAAGCTAGAAGCAGGGCTTTGAAACGGGGTCTAGACCAGCTGATGATGCCTTACCGTCAGCTGTATAATGTAATGCAGAATAAAAAGCCCAGAGATCCATTACAGAATTTATGCACACTGCAATACAACCATCGACTTCAGCACCAGAACCTCTACCATCCACTTCTACCGACAACCAACAAGCATCCACCTCAGCCCAGTAGGGCCACACCATCCATATCCACTCTTCACTACCATCCACAAACATCATTACCCACAATTTAAGGTAAGAAATACTATTATTTCTATTGCATTTGTAGTCTTAAGCAGTAATACAGTAGATCATGACAATGCACTACAATTACATATCCACCTCAGCTCAGTAGGGCCACACCATCCATATCCACTCTTCACTACCATCCACAAACATCATTACCCACAATTTAAGGTAAGAAATACTATTATTTCTATTGCATTTGTAGTCTTAAGCAGTAATAGATCATGACAATGAACTAAAATTACATATTCGCCTTCAATTTTTGCAAGATATGTTGGTCTAAAAAAACTTGTTTGGCTTTTTGGGGACTCTCAAACACGTATCCCTATTTTTCCCATAAGTTCTGTTAATCATTTAAGACGAAATTATCTAACACGACTTTTTCAGGAACGTATCTATCGTGCTAAATGACGTCCTACTGTATACACAAATACAGTTACATAGATTATCATATACTATAGCAGAATATGCATAGAAAACCTAGGATAACCCAAAAAAGTCAGTTCACTGAGTTTAATCATTTCTAACTTGGCACTTAAAGTAAGAGGCTTACGACTCCTCTTTTTATCACAACTAAGCTTAGACGCCATAGTCAATGAGAGCCAACTAGTAAACGAGAGAGAGAACGAGATACGGAGTTCAGACAAGGTAAAAACACAAACTGAACAGGTAGTGGGTAATCACTCGGTCATTCAAAATGAATGCATATTAATACATGTCCACTTTTAGTTCATTCACGTACGTTTGTAAGAGTTTGTGAAACTTTTACCTCAAAATAATTTTTTTTATTATAATAATTACCTCACAATACAAATACAGTCGTACCTCTACTTAGGAGCAAAATTCGTTCCAGTCGGCTATTCAAGTGCCGATACCGAAGGAATTTTTTCCCATAAGAAATAATAATAATAATAATAGTTTATTTAGACATGGTACAATGATATATAGTTAGGTAGACATGATACAATGATACATAGGTATAAATGAGATGTACATGCCAAAAGCCCCTAATATGCTGTGCATTGCGGGCATTCTTAAGATTAATTAATAGTAGACTACATGGTAAAAAATTATGGTTGATAATTTATAAAATAAGTATAATTGTGTATCTAAGTTGTAAAATTTGAATATAAGTTGAACATAATAATTTATTAATTGTAGCAATGCAACTAATTGAGTGAGATAACAATTTAAAACATTTAGTTGCATTGCAGTTACAGTTTACTTGGTCATTATAATGTAAATGTTATAGAAACAGTTAGCTTAGTATGTATTATTCATAACAGGTTTTTACATTTAAGTGATTAATCAGGTTTTTACATTTAAGTGATTATTCTACTTTGTTGGGAATGTTTGATATTGTGCATTTAGGTTTGGGTGAGAAGGTGGTTTTTTAGCATCTATTTCAGACCCCCAAAAATACACTTACAAAAGCACCTACAAAAATACACTTACATAATTGTTCAAGTTGGGAGCTGCTCGTAAGTCGAGGTACCACTGTACTCTTACATTGTGTACAAGTTGTACAAGTTAGTACAGAATAAACAAACAGCAACACTCCCATTCTCATGCAACACACTATTTTTAGAGTTAATGATAATATTATTATTATTATTATCATAATAAAAAAGAAGCGCTAAACCCACAAGGGTTGTGAATAGCTATATATAGAGTGAAGGCATATGAAAGGAATATTTTTCTACAGTTATCCCACAGTGTTTGGCTAGAGAAAATGTAATTCTTCCGACACTCCTACAAAGTCGCTTGGTAAACAAACTGTTTATATGCTATGTAGGTGTGGTTGCCGGGCGGAGGGAAAACATTACGTAATATTAATAATAATCACTCTTGGGCACATTAAATGTCTTATTTTACGTTAATATAGACATTTTCATTAATCCATCTATGATATTTTCTTCAAAATTATATAAGAAACATGTTACAAAGCATATAAACATCTGTTTATATGCTATGGAGGTGTGGTTGCGGAGCGGAGGGAAAACATTACGTAATACTAATAATAATCACTCTTGGGCACATTAAATGTCTTATTTTACATTAATATAGACATTTTCATTAATTCATCTATGATATTTTCTTCAAAATTATTTAAAAAAACACGTTACATAGCATATAAACATGATACATACACCCACAGAATAAAAATTGACAAATATGAGATTTGTTTACCAAGCGACTTTGTAGGAGTGTCGGAAGAATTACATTTTCTCTAGCCAAACACTGTGGGATAACTGTAGAAAAATATTCCTTTCATATGCCTTCACTCTATATATAGCTATTCACAACCCTTGTGGGTTTAGCGCTTCTTTTTTATCATGATAATAATAATAATAATATTATCATTAACTCTAAAAATATGGTGAGTTCAAATTATGACCATAGTTACGTTACATAGCATATAAACAGTATGTTTATATGCTATGTAACGTGCTTCTTATATAATTTTGAAGAAAATATTATAGCTGGATTAATGAAAATGTCTATATTGACGTAAAATAGGACATTTAATGTGCCCAAGAGTGATTATTACATAATAGATGTGCTCTCGGAAAATGTAAACAAACAAAGTGGCGCGCGCCATATCTGAAAAACCGCTCACCATATACAAAAGTTTTGGTCATAATTTGAACTCGCCATATGAACGGAACACCGAAAAGCGGGGCCCTACTGTATT
>WNWK01018012.1:0-41030 GCA_009830355.1 Cherax destructor
TTGCGAGGATGTACAAGAAAACCCCATCTATTTCGGCTCTACCCGGGCAAAAAAAGGTCAAGGAAGTTTGTTGAAAAAAGGCCCATGGCCGGGCTCAGAATAAAACTCTCGAAACTCAAAAAAGGATATATTTTCCCAAAGGGGGGTTGATTTTAACAAAAAAGAAAAAAAACAGTGGATGAGGTTGAGAAGTTGTTGATGGTGTGGATCAATGAAAAAAGAAAAGGGAAGACCACGGCGATAATTTGTAAAAAAGGGAAGTTGACGAAATTTTGCAAAATGCCTGAACCAGTGGGGGAAAAAGGATTTTAAAGCCAGCAAAGGCGGGTTTTTGGGAGGTTTAAGAACGTGTGGTACACAGTGTTGGAGGAGGTGAGGCACCCAGCTCAGAAAAACTGCACCTAAAAATTTTTGTGCAGGAATTGGGGGGGTTCATAGACCAAAAAATTTAAACCCCCAAAAAATTTTTTTTAATTGTGATGGAAAGGGGGCCCCTTTTTTTGGAAGAAAACCCCAAAAGGGGACCTTCATTACTTGGGGAAAAAGCACAGCCAAGACACAAGCCAGAAAAAATAACTTTTCTAAAGGTAAGTAAATGTATATATATTTTTTTTTTATTATTATTTAGTATGTGAATTTTTTGGGGGTTGGAACGGATTAATTGTATTTACATTTTTTTTTTGGGAAATGGTTTAATTATGTTTTTTTGTGTTAAGTAATACCCGGGGGAAAACGGTTAATTATTTTAGTCGGGGGGACCACTCCCCCTTTTGGGAGGAGATGTTGGCAGAGGGCTGCTCTGGTCTCACCCCCCCCAATTCCTCAAACAACATTGGGGGGTTAAGTTTTGTGCCCCTCATTTTTCTATTGCTTAATTTTTTAAACGTACTTGCTACACTGTTAATACTCATTTATCGCTGGCTGGTGTCATAACCTTTTTCGACTCCACTTTTCTTTTACGATTTCTTTTTTTTCTATGGTGTTCCTACTTTCAAAAAGGACTGACACTAGGAACTTTCTTTGGGCCCATGGGGGGTTTGTAGAGCCCCCACAATAATCAAGGGCCAAAAACAAGGGGTTTTTAAAAAAAGTTTTTTGAACTTGGGTAATGTTCACTCAACCAGAAAAATGCTACACTGCCTGGGGAATTTTGGAGGCAGGTTTTGGGGTTTTTATTTTGGGGGGACTGGACGGTTCCATTTTTGAACAAAAAGGAGCCAATCACCGAAAATGGGGGAAATTTCCCAAAAATCCTGAAAATGAAATCACCAAAAAAAGGAAACCCCCAAAACGGGGGTTGTTTTTCCCGATAATTATACTTATTTTACTTTATAAAAAAAATTACACCCCTTTCCGGGATGCAGGTACACAAAAAAACACTAAGAGTGTCCATAGTTTTGGGCCAAAAAAAAAAATAAAATTTAGCTATGGGGTACATTAAATGTTGTAGTATATTAAATTAAAATAGACATTTCATTAACCCCTCTTTGATATTTTTTTAAAAAAAAAAGAAAATGTTACATAACATATAAACATGATACATACACACACGGCAGAATCAATTGACATAATAGATGTATAACCATTGTAAGTATAATTTACAACCCAATCAAACTATGTTTTGTAGCCCATGTTAAAAAAAAATAATGCCTTTGGGCCCCCCGGGGGTTTAACAGCTGGAAAAGAACAAAACGGGGAAAAAAAACAAACAGTTTTTTAATACATAGAACAATTTTCCCCAATCAAACAAGTGCGTACCAGACCTGTCCGGGGGGGGTTTTTGGTCAGTCCCACTTTTTTTTCCCCCAGTCAACATTCCCCCCCCTTTCTCTTTTAAAATTTGACAATTAATTAATTTGTTTTTGGGGCTTGTTCATTGGGAGGCAGTGTTAGAGGCAGTGGGGTGAGGGCAGTGGTGGTAGGGCAGTGGGGGAGGGGTGGTGGTGAGGCGTGGTGGTAAAAGGCAGTGGTGGTAGTGGGTGGTGGTAGGGCAGGGGGGTGAGGGAGTGGTGGGGGGTCTTAATGGGAAAGGGAAAGGGAGTAAAAAAGAAAATGAAGGGGTTTTTGGGGTTTTTTAAAAAAACCCGTTGTTCACCAGTCTGGACATGAATGATTTCTTTTCATCCCTCAAACTGGGGAAATGAAAATTTTCAGTTAGCATTAAAATCCATTTTCTTTTTCCGGTCTGAAAAGGGGGAAAATGGGGGAAAATGTTTCCCAAACTGAACCCCAAAAAAGGGACCCATTGTAATGACATAAAATTTTTTTCACTGAGGAACATTTTAGATTTTATTGTTTATTAGGTCATATTGATGAAGGGGGAAAAAAAAAACCCCTTTTTTTTTAAAACTTATGGGAATTTTTTTTGTCATGCCTCCCCGACAGGAAAGAAATTTAATTTTTTTATTTTTTCTTATGGGGAAAAATTTTAATTATCAAAATTTCGGGAAGAACAAACCCTGGAATGGATTTGTTTTTATTCCGGTCCCCGTCAGTGGACCCTCGCCAAAAATTTTAAAAATTTCCCGGGTTGTTCTTGGTTTTTCAAAAAGGGGGTTTTAAATTTTCCCCAAAAAAAATAATACAATTTCGTTCCCCTGTCAGGAAAAAAAAATCTCAAAGGGTTTTTAACAACTCACAAATTTTATCTATCGAATATTTAAAATGGATAATAAACTTTTAAATAACATAAACCTGATATCACTCTAGAATGAATAAAAATTAAAAGATAAAAATTAAAGGGGGAAAGGGTGGTGGTGGCGGGCATTCTGGGGCCCGCGGGAAAAACTTCCATTCTTTTCCTTCGGATTTTTTAAATAAAAACGAGTTTGTAATGCTTTTTTCATAAATCACTTTCCCTCCCCGCTTCACGGAATTTAACACCAAAAACCCCCCGTGTCGGGGGGAAAAAAAACAATTTTTTGTTGCACTCCTCCCCCCCAACCCTTTTTTTTTTGTTTACCCCACCCCCCCCCGCCCCACCTGCCCCCCCCCTGCCCCCGCCTCTGCCCCCACTGCCCCCCCCACCGCCTTGCCCCACCCCCCGCCCCACTGCCTCCCCCCACCCCCTCTCCACCACTGCCCCCCCCCCGCCTCTACCACCCCCTGCCTCCCACCACTGCCCTCATCACTGCCCTACCACCACTGCCTCCCTCCACTGCCTCTACCTCCACTGCCCTACCACCAACCCCCTAAACCCCCTCTACCACAACTGCTTTTCACCACTGCCCAACCACCACCCCAAAAACCCCCACTGCCTCCCACCACGCCTCAACCACCACTGCCTCTCACCACTGCCTCTACCACCACTGCCCCCCTCCTCCTGCCTCCCCACTTCCCCCCACCACCACGCCTCTACCACCACTGCCTCTACCACCAATGCCCCACCAGAACGCCTCTCACCACTGCCCTACCACCACCCCCCCACCACTGCCCTACCACCCCCCCCCTTTTCTCACCACTCCTCACCACTACCCCTCCCCACTGCCCACCACCACGCCCACCTCCACTGCCTCACCTCCACTGCCTCTACCTCCACCCTCTACCACCACTGCCCACCACCACTCCCCCCCCCCCACCACTGCCTCTACCACCACTGCCTCTCCCCCGCCTCACCACCACGCCCTACCCCCACGCCTCACACTTAATGAACAAACTCCAAACAATTTAATTAAGTGGAAATGCCCTGGGGAGCGTGCAGGGTATTGTTTCCGAGTGTAAACAACGGGGACTGGCTCTCAAGCGCCTGGGGGACAGGTGAGGGAAAAACTTGTTCGAATCGGATATTTTGTTGCATGGTTAAATTTTTTTGTTCTAAAAAGATTTGTTCGACTGCCGGGGTTTTAATGGGTCCATTTTTAAAATTTAGACTGCCCTAATCCAAGTCATCAAAGATAGGGGCCCCCTCTCTGCATTTCAAATCATTTAAACCCCCCCTTAAACCGGGGTAAAAATACTTCCTACAATATGTCAACCACATTGTAAATTTTTTTTTTTTTTTTTTTAACAAGTCGGGTCTCCCACCAGGGGGGGGCCCCAAAAAAAAAAATCCCCCCGAAAATACTTTCATATATTAACACTTTCACCACATATCATAATCACTGTCTTTGCAGAGGAGCCAAAACACAGCTGAAAAAGTCCCTCCCAGCTGTCACTATCTCGCCCCCTCCTTTAAAGTGCAGGCATTTTTTTTTCCCCCTTTCCCCAGGACTCAAGTCCAACTAAATCAATTAACTGGTTTCCTGCCCCCCTTTTCACAAAAGTTTTTCTCACCCCCAAAAAGATGCATGTAAACTTGCAAAGAAATAAAAATTGATTGATTGATTGAATTATAAATGTGGTAGCCGGGCATTTGTAGGAGAGGTGGCAAAATTTTTTTTTCTCTAGTGAACACCAGAGAAAATAAAAAACCAATGGTTTTTGGGGGCCTGTAAAAAATTTTTTCCCCTTTTTTTTTCCTTTTCACTGGAGTATTTATTTATTCTATGGCAAAAGTGAAGAAACGCCCCTGAAAGAGTTTTTGTTTGGGGGGAAATGCTTCCAAGTGGAAATTAATATTTTTTTTATTCTGACCCAGTGACTGCTTAGTTTTGACCTTTGTTTAAAAGATTATTCAGGTAAATAACAAAAAATAAAATTCCCAAAAATTTCCCACTTAGCCCTTCTCCAAATATTCAAAAGTCTCAAACTACTCACCGTAAAGAACATTCATACTTACTCTTGTGCCTACTACATATATAAAAATTTTTTAAAAATTTAAAATAAACCCTCTGCCCAAAACCCCCCCACCATCTTTTTAGGCCCAAGACCCCAACACACGACACAGATCACTTTTGATATCCCCCCCTTTTTTTTCAACCCAAAAAATTCATGCACCCCAAAAGGGGGCCCCCCCCCTCTGGAATTCATTACCATAAATATTAAGATAATCTTTTTTTCAATTTAAGACTCAACCCAAAAAACCCCCATCACCCCAAAAACCAAATGATATGCTATAAACTACTTTGAAAAATGCTATTTTTTTTTTCCTTTTAGATAATCTTTTAATTTTTAATAATATGTTACTATTTATTTACCCCCCATATTTATAAGTTAATGTAAAAAAAGCTCAATTTTTTTTCCCTTTTAAAATAATCTCAATTCCATATTATCATTCAAAATCTTAACACCTGTAAAATCAAAAATCTAATATCATCATATAAAAATTTAAACAGTAAATTTTAAAATTTTTGTAATTTTGAAAATAATTTTTAATAGAATAAACTCAAAAAATTTTCCCCCCTAATATTGTACATATTTTTTTAAAGGGCTAAAAAAAGCTGCCCCTAATGCCATGGATGTCAGTGGTTTCCCCTTTCATCAATTTACATTGAAAATTCCATACCCATGTTAAAAAATTTATCCCTAGAAAATGTGGTTTTAAAAGGGAAACCCCCAAAAAAGTAAAAAAATGACTTTTTTCCATTGGATAAGGGGAGGAGAAATGATGAAACCAATTAAAGGTAATAATAATAATAATAATAATAATAATAAAAATTTAAAAATAATACCCCCCTCATTTGCGACGTACTCTTTTTTCCAATGATTTTGGGCTTAGGCGGGCCTCTGACCGTAAACCCAAAAATGAAAATTTTTTGCTGTTTTCCCCCTATTCTGTTAATATAAGATTCTACTGTATAAACTTTTAAAAAAAACAGTGGTATCTTGATTAAGGGTGCCTCAACTTATGAGTTTTTTAGTGAGCTGCCTCGGGCGATTTTTTGCTTTGAGTTGTGAGCCAAAATCCGAGTTGGGAAAAAAAATATTTATTAAAAATGAATTTGGAAGCCGGCTAAAAAAAAAAAGGATTTTGGGGCTTTATTTTAAAAAATGCCAGTGTGATGCCTTATGGAGGGGAATTTTTGGGGTTTTTTTTTCTTTCAAATCGGCCCCCTTTCCAGAAGGGGGGGGGCCCCAAAAAAGAAAAAAGAAAGTTTTCCCTTTTTCATTTAGTAATATATACAGGGGGGGAAGGGGGTTTTGGCCCCCTTTTTTCCCCCGGGGGTTTTTTTTGCCCCACGACACGCAGGCACGGAGGAAGTTTTGTTCCACTTCCCCATGGGGATAAGAGGAAATAAGAACAAAAACTAAAAAAAAAAGAAAAACCCCCCGGGTTGGGGGAAAAATGTTTTGAATGTAGTGGACCTAATTTTAGAAACAAGATTCCCCCCAAAATTTTATGTTTATGAAAGAAAAAAGACAAAATCCCACCCATCCAAAAAAAAAATTTGGCTTTGTTTTTTCATTGGAAAGGGGGTGTCCTCCCCGGGTTGGTTTTCTCCAACCACTACCTAGGGAAAATTTTTTAATTATCTTTGTTATTTCTCCCAAAATATTTTAAATATTTCCCCAAAAATTTCCCCAAAAATTTTTGAAAATAATTTTTTTGATTCCTGTCAATATTATTGCATTTCGTAAATAATAAAAGGTGGGTTATAAAAAAAAAAATTAAATTTTTTTTAGATATTCATATATCCTACTAGTGATTTAGTGCAGTTATCCTCTCAAAAATCTGTTTTTTTATAGGCCAAAAACACGATAGGGGAGCAGTAATGATTTTTTTGATTGGACTGGCCCCCGGACATTTTTCCTATTATGGCCATTTTATTCATTTTAGAGATATATCATGTTTCATGTTACTTAAAGTTTAATTTATTAGATAATTCTGATAGTAAAAAACCGGTTGAATTTGTTATATTGGATTTTCCCCCCGCCCCTGGGGTGGTTTTGGGGGGCTGGAATGGTTAATGGCATTTCATTTAATTTCATTAGGAAAATTGCTTTTGATATCGAAAATTAAATTTAAGTCAAGGTATCACTTTCCGAAAGGGATAAAGGTGCAAAGGTGAATCCCCTCAAAAACTCTGTTTTTCCCCCAGGCCCAAAAAAACATGAAGGAAGGGAGTAATGATTTTTTTGATTGGACTGGTCCTGGCCTTTTATATTAGGCCATTTTATTCATTTTAAAATTTTAGTTTCATGTTACTTATAGTGTTTATTATGTCATATTAGATCAATTCTGATAGATAAAAAGCCACAGATTTTTAGTGTTATATTAAGTATTTTCTCCTGCCCCTGGGGTGGTTTTGGGGCTGGAATGGATTAATGGCATTTCATTTAATTTCATTAGGAAAATTGCTTTGATATAGAAAAAAATTAAACTTGTAAGTCAAGGTATCACTGTATACCAGAAATGTTATAAATGGTGCAAAGGTGACATTAAAAATATCAAAGATGGTTTGACAAACCCACTACCATTATGTTGCTCCTCATTAGCGACAATTCGTTTACCAACGTGGTCTTAGAACGGGAACTCTTGTCATTAAGTGAGGAGGGTTATAATAAAATTGCTCTAGGCGCTTTAAATTTAAATACACCTCTCCTCCTTAACAAGAGTTCCATTCCTAAGACCACGTCATAAAAATTTCGCTAAGTGAAAGCATCCATGGAAGTGGTTATGTAAACCATCTTTTTTTTCATGTCCCTTTCACCATTTCAACATTATTTTATTTTAAATGTTTATACTTCAGAAAAAAGTTAAGTCATTCCAAACAAAATTTTCTAAGGGGGAAGGTGAAATTTGGATGTTTCTTAGAAAAGTGTCGTAATAGTCATTGGTAAACAATAAGGGTCCCCCCTCTAAAAATTCATTAAGACTGGTCAAAAAGGATTAGAAGCAATTTAACTTCCTTAAATTTAAAGTTAAATGGAGGTTAAATCCCTATTTCAGACCCCCCCCAAAAATACCCCCTTCCAAACAAGCCAACTTACAATAATTAAAACTTACATAATTTATTACGATTTCCGGGGTGCTCGTTAGGCGGGGGACCACTGTACATTGGTAAGTGAGGAGGCTGTATTATATTTGGTGTAGGTATGGTAGGTGGTGAGCTACTACACCCGACTTTCTACATTAAGACTACAAATATTTTAAAATAAGTAATGAGTGTACTATATATTCATTTTATTGCTCTGGGGCCAAATGTTGTATAATACATGTAGGTGTGGTAGCCACTTCGGCTACCATATCTACCACCCTGACTTTCAACAATAAATACTACTCACCTCCACCCTACATTAAGACCACAAATATTTTAAGGTAAGTAATGAGTGTACTGTGTGTGTATTTTAGTTTTTATTGCTTTTTTAAAGCCTAGTTCTATTGTTAATTTTATATGTTTTGTAAACTTTTCTGACATTTATATCATTTGTAATATAGTCGTATATGATGTTCATCTTTTGATTAAAAAGAATAAAATTTTAATAACAATTTGTTTTTATTTTTTTCAGTGATTGTATCTGCAAATATGATCTAAGTAAAATAATTTGTTTCAAAATCCTTTGAACACAAGTACAGATGATTGTAAGCTGGGGATCTACTGTACAGATTTGTTTCATGTTGAATGAAATAATGTTTATTTGTATTGTTTCTTACAGGATTTCCAAGTTTCCATTGGCTGAAGCACACAGATATATTAAAGTTTTCACTGAAGGTTCCTTGGTATAATATTAAGGGTATCAGTATTTGGTTATGATTCACTCTTGTTTGACTGTAAGTGTCTGAAGGATGCTACAAATTTAAAACTCATAAAGAGGATCTGAAAAAAAAAATGAGAGTTTACCTGGAGTTTACCTGGAGAGAGTTCGAGTCAAAACCCCCATGGCACAGTCTGACCAGTGATATCAGTAATAACTCTGTTTCCAATACACCTAATTCAGTTGATACATTTGAGGGGTTTTAAGAAAAGAAATAGTGATTTGCTATTCCATCGCATGGCTGAAATTAGAGGATCTGAATATCTCATCAAAATCTGGTTGCCTGTTGTTAATGTTGTTTTAATAACCGAAACTAAACGCAATTACAGGTGGAAACTGAAAAATTGGTACCACTCAGTGAAGACTCATTGTGCTCGGACTTGTGGGTATTCAAAACAAGGAATGACAGAGGAAACTAAATACATGACACTTAGTGGGCTTGCTGCAAGAGAAATTACCCCAGAACAAGTAGTGGAAACTGTAGTTAAATCTCAGATATCCAAAGGAAAAAGGTAATTCACCTATGCTTCCAGCTAGTGGAAGTTTTGAATCTTTATGAATGACTCTTACACAAATTTACAAGTGCCTTGGAAAGTACCTCAGATAATGGAGAATTGAATGCCAACAAAGTTAAAGTGGCTCAAAGGTAGTGCCACTTGTGGACTTAACTACATCAAGTAACGTGGATGAATGGATGTCTCGTCTGTGTCTTCCAAGCCTCGGAAACGATCTAAAGCAAAAACCCCAAAGACATTGTCTGATTCATTGAAAGATGTAAAAATGTTTGGTAAAAAGAGAAGCACGTTGTATGATTGCTCAGGAAGCCCATCAGCAAAGAGGCAGCACATGTCGAACATTCAGGAAGACATCATAAACCCGATCATTTCATCTACTGAGAGCGAATTTCTTGATGAAAGCAAATCATCCTTAACACCTGTAAAATGTGTGAATAATGATAGGATTGGGAAGAAACTGAGGGTACTAAGCTTTTCTAGAAGACCATTGTCACTACTGGAGATGATGGTTGCAGAAGAAAAGAGAGGTGAACTTGAGCTTGACCTGTCGAACAATTTCCCAGGAAATGCATTACTGGTTGCTGAGGCTCGCTTTAGGAAACTTATCAACATGAACATTATTGGTGTTGTTGGAATCAACAAAGCTGGAAGGTAAGTCAAATATATAATGGTAATTATGTAAAAAAAATTTCCTGCTCCTGCACTGCTTTCTAGTTCTTCATTGTTACATTAACAGTATTACATAAAGACCTGTGTTGTGTAATATCTACAAGTTAACACTATGGCACTCATAGACCTATACTGTTGTGTAGTATCTGCAAACTAACACTATGGCACTCATAGACCTATACTGTTGTGTAGTGTCTGCAAACTAACACTATGGCACTCATAGACCTATACTGTTGTGTAGTATCTGCAAACTAACACTATGGCACTCATAGACCTATACTGTTGTGTAGTATCTGCCAGCCATATGGTACTGTATCATCCATAGACATGTACTCTCTACATAGCATTTATAAACTACATTATATCAGCCATAGACCTATAATGTTTTTGTGTGTCATTTGCAAGCTATGCTTTATCATGCATACATTTCTCCTTCAAGAGAGCTGTACTCTACTTTCATTTCAGTAGTAAAGCTGCTTTTAACCTGCTATTTGTTTATTACATTTGTATTACTGTGGATAGTTTAACCCTTTCAGGGTCCAAACCGTAGTTCTACGTCATGAGCTCAGCTCATTCAGATAAGCTGTGAGCGGTAAATTTGGGCATAGATATGAGAGCATACATCTATGTGGTAAGTGTGCACCACATAAAACAAATTCTGCAGCACACACTGCATAATGAGAGAGAAAAAACTGAAACCGTAATTTTTTATTAAAACAGCGACTTTGCAGTGTTTTTTCGTATAATTTTTATACAGTGGTATCTCTACTTACGAGCAGCTCCCAACTCGAACAATTATGTAAGTGTATTTTTGTAGGTGCTTTTGTAAGTGTATTTTTGGGGGTCTGAAATGGATTAACCTAATTTTCATTATTTCTTATGGGAAAAAATTCCTTCGGTATCGGCACTTGAATAGCCGACTGGAACGAATTTTGCTCGTAAGTAGAGGTACCACAGTAGTTGTATTTGCAATTTCTTGGTCTCATTTGATAGAATGGAAGATGTATTACAGATATAGAGATGATTTTGATTGGTTTTAGTACTGGAAATGGCTTGAAACTGAGCTCAAAGTAGCGGAAATGTTAAATTTTTGCCGATGTTCAAGAGTAAACAAATGACCTCACACGTCTAATACGTGCCATTTGGTGGGTCTAATATACGTTAACAAATGTGGTGATATTATTTGTACAATTATTACAATATTGCATAACAGTAAATCTTCCATTTTTTGGTTTGAATAAAAATTCATGTGAATATAAAATCAAAATGGAATTCATTTGTAAAGACTGAAAACATAACTAATGAACAGAGGAAATGTTAGTTTAGTGCCAGGAATGCTTGCATTGTTTATTCTGCACCCTATTTTGAAATTGGGTTATTTTGAACTTTGAGTTAAATTGGCTAAATTACCAATTTTCAATCACTTTATTTTGTAGTTGAAACAGTTGATTGGGCGATTTCTTGTGCTCAATTGATAGAATAGAAGTAATACTAGTGAAATAGCTAAGAATTTGGTCGACTGGAATAATTAATTGGTCTAAAATGGGAGTCAAGGTTGGCAAAATCGCCGATTCGTAAATATCACTGACGCATCAAAATTTGCAAGAGCATAATTTCGTCAATTTTCAATCAAATTTCATACTTTGTTTTATTACCTTCAGAAAAAGATTCTCTACCATTTCATAAGAAAAAATAAGAATTTTTTTTTTAAATTCTTGGACATTGGTGCACCCTCTGAAATTTGGCCTCTGGACCCTGAAAGGGTTAATTTCCAGGGATATCCATATCCCAGGTGTATTGACTATGCAAGATCACTATACCTCCTGCATTTGTTTTACTACTACATTTCTTTCACACTGATAATTGTAAGACTTCATTTGACAATATTAGCATAATTTCCTTTTTTTAACACATCTGCCATCTCCCATCGAGGCAGGGTGATCCAAAAGAAACACTTCACCATCATTCCCCATAATCACTGTCTTTGCAGAGGCACTCAGATAGACAGTTTAGATGTCACTCCAACCTGCCAATATCCTAAATTCTTCATTTAAAGTGCAGGCATTGTACTTCCCACCTCCAGGACTCAAGTCCGGCTAACCAGTTTCCCTGAATCCCTTCACAAAATATTACCCTGCTCACACTCCAACAGCTCGTCAGGTCCCAAAAACCATTCATCTCCATTCACTCCTATCTAACGCACTCACACATGCCTGCTGTATGTCCAAGCCCCTTTTCTGTAATTCATTTTCGTCTTTTTCAGTTACAAAAATTGTTTTATAATAGGCAAATTCTGTTTTGCCCAAAATTCTTACTTTTCTTTCAACATTATGTGGAATTTTTTTTGCAAAATTTGCTTAGTTACCTTTAGTTCCCAGTGTAACTCATATAAATTAGGGTACCAGCACATAGGTGATGTATCCAATTTTACTAAATAAAGAAATATCTTCCTCATACAGTGGTCACTAATCAGCATCCTTTTGTTTTATTACATATAGGAATAGCTATTACATATTCAAAGTTGGAAAAATATGATTTGAAATTGAAATTATATCTTAAAATTTAGAATTTTCTGTATAAGAGCAACAATTCTGACAATTCAGACTTAAATATTAGCACTATTTCTAAATAAGAGAATATTCTTTCCATAATTTATACTAATTCAGAATATCCTCTAAAATGACTTTTGCTTCTCTTTAGATGTATCATTGGGACAGTTGATTCAATCGAGTCCCTGAGAGTAATGCAGCGAATTCATAACATGATAAGCAACAGCACTCTTGATGTTGGGCCGAATATGCGTGAAATATTCTTCCCTCCCCCATATACTGGAAAAAGACCAAGGTAAGAATTTAACATATTGAATTTATATCATTTTGAAAAAATGGTTCACTCAAGTTTGGCCAGTATGGCTGTGGTGTACAATATATTAAGATGAAGAACGAGACACTTTTGCAGCATTTGGGAATCTTTATTGAGGAAAGGTTGGCCAGCAAGTGACTTCTTCATTCTTTTTCTGTATTGGACTGAAGAAGCCATTGGCTGGCAAAACATTTCCTCAGTAAAGATTCCCAAATGTTGCACAAGTGTCTCAGTCTTCAACTTGTCGGCTTTCTGAACCATTTATGTCACAAGTGTGTTGAGAGTACAGTATATAACATAGTAACAAGTTACTGGAAATGTTTAAGTGTGTTGAGAGTACAGTATATAACATAGTGACAAGTTACTGGAAATGTTTAAGTGTGTTGAGAGTACAGTATATAACATAGTGACAAGTTACTGGAAATGCTTAAGCTTTTATACTTCACATTAGAGCATTCAACTTAAGCATGAGGTTGCACAGAGTTAGTTATTCAATATACAGTAGGGCCCCGCTTTTCGGTGTTTCGCCTTTCGGCGTTCCGTTCATACGGCGAGTTCAAATTATGAACAAAACTTGTATACGGCGAGCGGTCTTTCAGATACGGCGCACCACCCGGTTTGTTTACATTTTCCGTGAGCACATATCTCTATTATGTAATCATCACTCTTGGGCACATTAAATGTCCAATTTTACGTCAATATAGACATTGTCATTAATCCATCTATGATATTTTCTTCAAAATTATATAAGAAACACGTTACATAGCATATATACATGTTGTTTATATGCTATGTAGGTGTTGTTGCCGGGCGGAGGGAAAACATTACGTAATACTAATAATAATCATTCTTGGGCACATTAAATGTCTTATTTTATGTTAATATAGACATTTTCATTAATCCATCTATGATATTTTCTTCAAAATTATATAAGAAACATGATACAAAGCATACTAATGAATGCATCAAGAACTTTCTTAAAAAAACACACGACCTCTATACCAGACATTGCCCGAAAAAAACTAAACAGATCACAGCTAAGAGACTTAACAATCCCTGGCTAACACCCAGCATCTTTAAATCCATAAACAAGAGGTACCAATATGAAAAACAATACAGAAGGGGTCTAATAACCAGAGAACAATCCAAACGCTACTCATCAATCTTTACTAGCCTGATAAGAAGATCCAAAAAAATGTATTATGAGAACAGACTCCAGACCGTAAAAGGTGATATGAAAAAGACTTGGAAAACCCTATCTACAATTCTAGGAAATAAAAAGATATCCACGAACAATACCATCAAATTATCAAAAACAGACGAACCCCTACTCTCACCAACTGAGACAGCAAACAGACTTAATGTCTTCTTCTCCACCATAGGAAAGAATCTAGCGAGTAAAATCTCAATCTCGAACACTCGTCCAACAGACTACCTCACCAACACCTACCCAGATACACTATTCCTAGCTCCTACCAACTCAATTGAAGTCTCGCTCATAATCAACACCCTTAAAAACAAAGCAGGAGACATAAACAGCTTACCACCCTTTATGTACAAAAAAGCTTCACACGTACTGTCACCAATTATAGCAGCATTATTCAATAAATTCATTGAATCTTCTACCTTCCCATCAATTCTCAAAATAGCTAGGGTCACCCCGATCCACAAAGGAGGTGACCAAACTGACTTGAATAATTATAGACCAATCTCAAATTTACCACTGCTTTCTAAAATCTTCGAAAAATTAATTCATAGACAGATCTATTCCTACCTTGTCTCACACAATGTACTCAACCCCTGTCAATTTGGATTCAGGACTAACAAGAGCACAAACGATGCTATAACACACATGTTAGAGTTAATATACACCGCACTTGAGAAGAAAGAAGTTCCGTTAGGAATCTTCATAGACCTACGCAAAGCATTTGATACATTGACCATGATTTATTGCTCACAAAATTAGTGCACTATGGTATTAGGGGGCACCCCCTCAACTACCTAAAGTCGTACCTTAGCAACAGAAGCCAGTACGTGTACACAAATGGAGAGAACTCATCCACACAACAAATTACAGTCGGGTCCCTCAAGGAAGTGTCCTGGGGCCACTCCTATTCCTCATTTACATAAACAACCTACCGAATGCATCACAACTACTAAAACCCATATTATTTGCAGATGACACAACATATGTCTTCTCTCACCCAAATCCAGTCATACTAGCCAACACTGTTAATGCCGAATTACAGAAAATATCAACATGGATGAAGACAAATAAGCTTACTCTCAATACTGACAAGACCTAATTCATTCAGTTTGGAAACAAAGCTACAAATGTTCCACTTAACATAACGCTCAATGATTCACCCATCACAAGACTCAGAGGGAAAATTCCTAGGAATCCACCTTGACAGTAGTCTTAAATTCCAAACACACATACAACAAATTTCCAAGAAAATCTCAGACAGTAGGTATATTATCTAAGATACGTTATTATGTGCCACAACCAGCTCTCATTGCACTATATCATTCTCTTATCTACCCTTATCTCACCTATGGAATCTGTGCATGGGGCTCAACAACATTAAATCACCTTAGACCACTCATAACCCAGCAAAAGGCTGCAGTCAGGATGATAACAAATTCCCACTCTAGACAGCATACTCCACCTATATTCAAAACATTAAAACTACTCACCGTAAAAAATATTCATACCTATTCATGTGCCTTCTACATACATAAAACTCTATATGCTAATATCAACCCTCCGCTCAAAATTCTCCTCAACAACTTTAATAGGTCCCACAACCATGACACAAACCACAGATCACTATTTGACATTCCCCGAGTCCATACTAACCAATGTAAAAATTCTATGCACATAAAGGGCCCCAGAATCTGGAATTCATTACCAGTAAATATTAAGTTAACCTTGTCGGAAAATCAATTCAAGACTCTTCTCAAAAATCACCTACTCACCCTGTACTAAATACTCATACTGTAACAAACTTTCAAACCCAATGTTATTTTACATAAGATAATCTCAGTTTTATATTGTCATCCTCCTTAACACTTGTTGCAATTTCATGCCATCATATTGTCAATTAAAATAGTATAGTATCATCATTTTGTTAATTTGAGATAAATTATATAACTAAAAGAAACTCAATAAATTTTTCTAGTATTGTTATTATACTAGTATAGCATCAACATATTGTAACTTGAAATAAAATATACAACTAGATTAAACTCAACCAATTTCTCTAGTACAGTGGACCCCCGGTGTTCGTCCATTTTTCATAACAGAATGCTGCTCAAGTGCCATTGCCAACCGAATTTATTCCCTTAAGAAATAATGTAAAGTAGACTAGTCCTTTTATACCCCCAAAACTACACTTATAAAAACATTTAAAAAAATACACTTACATAAAAGGGAGTGTTTTGAGCAGGACGAACACCGGGGGTCCACTGTATTGTCTTTTAATAGTACAGTGGTACCTCGACTTACGTTGTTATCACCTTACGTTATATTCGATATCCGTTACTTATAACGTAAGAAATTTGAATGCGACATCCGTTGATTGATTCGTCTTACGCCTTTCGTACCGGACCTGTTCGCTTGGAGCCCAGCTGAGCGCACACTCCAGGGAGCGTCAGTGTGCTATTGTTTACAAGCGAGAGCGACCACCCACCCACACCCACGCATTCATACCAGTATATTGTCATTATTCCACTGTTTTTAGTGCTTGCAACTGCTAAATAAGCTACCATGGGTCCAAGGAAAGCTCCTAGTGCTAAGCCTGTGGTAAAGAATGTGCAGGGAGTGAAGCATTTATGCAGGGAGTGTAGCATTTATGCAGGGAGTGTAGCATTTATGCAGGGAGTGTAGCAGGCATGCAGGGAGTGTAGCAGGCATGCAGGGAGTGTAGCAGGCATGCAGGGAGTGTAGCAAAGATGCAGGGAGTGTAGCAGGGATGCAGGGAGTGTAGCAAGGATGCAGGGAGTGTAGTAGGCATGCAGGGAGTGTAGCATTCATGCAGGGAGTGTAGCATTCATGCAGGGAGTGTAGCAGGGATGCAGGGAGTGTAGCAGGGATGCAGGGAGTGTAGCAGGGATGCAGGGAGTGTAGCAGGGATGCAGGGAGTGTAGCAAGGATGCAGAGGAGTAGTGCAGGATCAGGGAGTGTAGTAGGCATGCAGGGAGTGTAGCAAGGATGCAGGGAGTGTAGTAGGCATGCAGGGAGTGTAGCAAGGATGCAGGGAGTGTAGTAGGCATGCAGGGAGTGTAGCAGGGATGCAGGGAGTGTAGCAGGATGCAGGGAGTGTAGCAAGGATGCAGGGAGTGTAGTAGGCATGCAGGGAGTGTAGCAAGGATGCAGGGAGTGTAGTAGGCATGCAGGGAGTGTAGCAGGATGCAGGGAGTGTAGTAGGCATGCAGGGAGTGTAGCAAGGGATGCAGGGAGTGTGAAGGATGCAGGAGTGTGAGTAGTAGTAGGCATGCAGGGAGTGTAGCATTCATGCAGGGAGTGTAGCATTCATGCAGGGAGTGTAGCATTCATGCAGGGAGTGTAGCATTCAAAGAAAAGGCCAGTAACCCCAGAAAAGAACTTGGTACCTGCAGTGTTAATGGAAGGGATTCCCTTCCAAACACTAGCATACTACTCCACCTTCTCCCTCCTCCCGTCCTCCACACATCAACAACTCTTCAATAAATGTAAGTGACATGTTATTGTTCAATATTTACATGTGTATTTAGGTATTCTTTATTAAATTATTTATTATTTAATGTCAAAAAGTTCTAAAAAATATTTTATTTAACTACTTTTGGAAGTCTTGGACGGATTAAATTTATTTCCATTATTTCTTATGGGGAAAATTGATTCGTGTTACGTTTGTTTCGTCTTAAGAAATGCCCTCTCTGACGGATTAAAAACGTAAGTCGAGGTACCACTGTATGTATAATCATATTGTAATTTGAAATAATACATAACTAGAATAAATTCAATCAATTTCTCTAGCATTAAGTACTTAGTGAATAAGTCTTTAGAATAAGCTGCCCCTAATGCCATGGCATGCCAGTGGCTCTCCTTGCATTACAGTTTTATAATTGTAACTACCAATAACAATGTACACTTGTAACATGCATCGAAATAAAAATATTATTATTATATTATTATTATTATTATTATATAAACATGCTGTTTATATGCTATGGTGTTGCCGAGTGGAGGGAAATCATTACGTAATATTAATAATAATCACTCTTGGGCACATTAAATGTCTTATTTTACGTTAATATAGACATTTTCATTAATTCATCTATGATATTTTCTTCAAAATTATTTAAAAAACACGTTACATAGCATATAAACATGATACTGTACATACACCCACAGAATAAAAATTGACAAATATGATATTTGTTTACCAAGCAACTTTGTAGGAGTGTTGGAAGAATTACGTTTTCTCTAGTCAAACACTGAGGGATAACTGTAGAAAAATATTCCTTTCATATGCCTTCAATCTATATATAGATATTCACGACCCTTGTGGGTTTAGCGCTTCTTTTTTATTATTATGATAATAATAATAATACTATCATTAACTCTAAAAATAGTGTGTTGCATGAGAATGGGAGTGTTGCTGTTTGTTTATTTTGTACTAACTTGTACACAATGTAAGAGTATTTGTATTGTGAGGTCTGGTGGTGTGGTGGCTAGAGCTCTCGCTTCACACACGGAGGGCCCGGGTTCGATTCCCGGCGGGTGGAAACATTTCGACGTGTTTCCTTACACCTGTTGTCATGTTCACCTAGCAGCAAATAGGTACCTGGGTTGTTAGTTGACTGGTGTGGGTTGCATCCTGGGGGACAAAATTAAGGACCCCAATGGAAATAAAACAGACAGTCCTCGATGACGCACTGACTTTCTTGGGTTATCCTGGGTGGCTAACCCTCTAGGGTTAAAAATCTGAAGAAATCTCTATATCTGTAATATATCTTCCATTCTATCAAATGAGACCAAGAAATCGCAAATACAACTATAAAAAGTACACAAAAAACATTGCAAAGTCGCTGTTTGGACCCTTTCAGGGTCCAAGGGGAGTCTCCGAAACTCGTTCTCAGGGTCCAAGAATTTAAAAAAAAAAAAAATTCTTATGAAATGATAGAGAATCTTTTTCCGATCATAACGCCACAAAAATTATGAAATTTGATAGAAAACTAACGGAATTATGCTTTTGCGAAGTTAGCGGTAGCCATGACACTTACGCATCGGCGATTTCGCCCACTTTGAGCCCTATTTTCGGCAAATTCCAATGTTTCAGTCAACTAAAATTATAGCTATGTCGTTAGAACTCCATTTCTTCTATCGATTGAGTACAAGAAACTGCCTATTTACCAATTACAACTACCCAAAATAGTGGTCAGAAAATGGCAATTTGGCCAATTTCACACAAATTTCAAACGATGCCAATTTCAAAATAGAGTCCAGAATAAACAAGGCAGACATTCCTGGCACTAAAATAACATCTATAATAATAATAATAATAATAATAATAATAATATTTTTATTTGGACATGACAAAGGATTACATTTGGTTATTGAGATTACATGAGGTGTACATGCCAAAAGCCCCTAGTATGCAGGGCATTTTGGGGAGACTTAAAATTAACTTAAAACTAAATTGTAAGAATTTTTGTAGATAGTATACAATGAGTAAAGGTGAGTATTTAAGCTATGAAATTTGAACATAGTTTAGACATGGCATTTTTTAAACAGTTTTGTACTTTTGTCATCATTATAAAATTAATTAAATCAGATTAAACAAATTAAAGCATAATAATAATAAAATAATAAAAAGTTATGGTTGATAATTTATAAAATAAGTAAAGTTGCATATCTAAGTTATAAAGTTTGAATATAAGTTGAACATATCAATTCATTGTAGCAATTTATTGTAGCAATGCAACTAATTGAGTGGGATAACAATTTAAAACAATTAATTGCATTGCAGTTAGTTTACGTGGTCATTATAATGTAAGTGTTGTGGGAATAATTAGCTAAGTGTTATTCATAACAGGTTTTACATTCATTCATTCGTTCATTCATACATTACATTGAATTGATTAGTCAGGTTTACGTTAAGTGATTATTCTACTTTGCTGGGAATGTTTGATATGGAGCAATTAGCTTTAGGTGAGAAGGTGGTTTTTTAGCATCGTTCATTAGTCACGTTTCCAGGCCCCTCTTACATTACTTTTGCTTTTCATTTTGAATTTTTATTCTCACAAAAAAATAGAAGATTTACTGTTATGTATACAACTGCATCATTGTAAAAATGGTATAAATAATATTAGAGCACTTGTGCATGAATATTAGACTCGCCAGTTGATGTGTATTGGATGCATGGTGTGATTTGTTTACTCTTGAACATCGTCAAAAATCGAACATTTTCACTACTTTGAGCTCAATTGCAAGGTACGTGTCGTTGTCAAACCAATCAAAATCATCTCTATTTCTGTAATATATCTTCCAATCTATCAAATGAGACCAAGAAAACGAGAATACATAAATACCATACGAAAATAGACTGCAAAATCGCTGTTTTAAACCAAAAACACGGAGAGTTTTTTTTTCCTCATTATGCACTGTGTGGTGCAGGAATTTTTTTATACTGCGCACACTGACCGCACAGACCCATTCTATCACATCTAGGCAACAGCCTGTTTCTGCTTGATTTGAGGGCGCTAGAATTTAGGCGTACTAGTACGTCAATAACCCCAGGGCATAAGCCGTACTAGTACGTCAATAACCCTGAAAGGGTTAATCGAAAATTACTATTTCAGTTTTTTTCTCTCCTTATGCACTGTGTGTTGCAGGATTTGTTTTATGTGGTGCACACTTACCACATAGATGTATTCTCTCATATCTAGGCCCAAATTTACCGCTCAAAGCTTATCTGAGTGAGCTGAGCTCATGACGTAGAACTACGGTTTGGACCCTGAACTCAAAGCCGTAGAACTACGGCACAGACCCTGAAAGGGTTAAACGAATTCGTCACTAAGTGAGGAGCATACTGTAATGGTAGTGGGTTTGTGTCGACCATCTTTAATATTGTTTTAATGTCACCTTTGCACCATTCATATCATTTCTGGTATACAGTGGTCCCCAGTACTGAACACCCCGGAAGTCGTACAATTATGTAAGTATAATATTGTAAGTGCTTGTGGAAGTGTATTTTGGGGGCCTGAAATAGACTAACCTACGTGACATTATTCCTTAAGGAGTAAATTCGTTCGGTAATGGCACTTAAGCAGGCTTCTGGAATGAAGTTTTTCGTTACTCGGGGTCCACTGTATTTTTAAATGTTTATACAGTAGTGTACTGTATATTGAAATAAACAGAATAGAGGAAATCAGCTCTAATATACATTACGTATTTAGGTATAAATACTGGTCAGAGAGCCCGTCGTAAGTCCGAGGCGTTGGTAACGAGTACGTCGCTAAGTGAGGAGAGGCTGTATAATAAAAGCATATCTTTTTGAAAGTGAAAGAGTACCCTTAAGTAAATACTCAACTCTTACCATTGTACTTTAACCCTTAAATGGTCCACACGTATATTTAGGTTAGCTCGCCCAGTGCCCCGAATCTTTTGAAAAAAAAAAAAATTTATAGAAATAAAGAGCACATTTTTTAAGTGTTATAGGATAAAAAAGAATTTGGGTCAGTAGTTACCGAGATATGAGGCGGAGAAGTTGGCACTGGATGCTCACCTGACAGCAACAGGAATCCTGCCGCTTGCAGAATCGTTTCCGATATACCTTTTTTTCACATTTTTTATTATTTTATATAATTTTTATGTTCTCATAATCACAATTTATAGTAGTTCTTGTGATTTCATAGCCAATCTGTGTTCTGACACTAATATTAGGTACTGAAATTGTACTCAAATAATAATAATAATAATAATGATAGTGCATAATAATAATAATAATAATAATGATAGTGAATAATAATGATAATAATAATAGTGAATAATAATAATAATAAAAGTTCCCCTTTAAGCATCCCTGCCTTATCTCATCTGATCTCCACTAATGATGACTGGTGACATTTCACGAAGGGTGAGCCGTAGTCTTCTCTCTTCTTATTAGTCCAGTAATTACATTGTTGACATTTGACGAGTTTACACTGCTTCCCTTTATTTTTACGCACACCTGTCTGTCTGTGTTTCTGTCTGCCTGTGTGTCTGTCTTTCTGTCTGTGTGTCTGTCTTTCTGTCTGTCTGTGTGTCTGTCTTTCTGTCTGTCTGTGTGTCTGTCTGTCTGTGTGTCTGTCTTTCTGTCTGTCTGTGTGTCTGTCTTTCTGTCTGTCAGCTGACAGGCAGCCAGCTGGCCTGCCAGCCTGCTGACATCACTTTCCACTTCAAAGGGAGTGTTAATATGACATGACATCAGTGAATCCTTGGTGTTTGCCGCAGTGTTTGCTCTAGCTGGCGCTCAATTTACCTGGTGCTCGCACAAGGTACTAAGTGGTCCCAGATTTTTTTAATATGGCACACACCGAGTGTTAAGACCCATTCTATGCTCACCAGGCATCTCAGGCCAATCGTGCCAAATTTGGAGGCAGGAAAAATAAAACGTAAAAATACGTTTGGGCCAGTAGCAGTACTAACGTATATATACATTTGGACCGTTTAAGGGTTAATAAGAAAAATTGAGCTCATTCTTTTATTTTTTTTTATTTTTTTTTTTTTTCAACAAGTCGGCCGTCTCCCACCGAGGCAGGGTGACCCAAAAGAAGAAAATCCCCAAAAGAAAATACTTTCATCATCATTCAACACTTTCACCACACTCATACATAATCACTGTCTTTGCAGAGGAGCTCAGATACGACAGCTGAGAAAAGTCCCTCCCAGCTGTCACTATCTCAGACCCCTCCTTTAAAGTGCAGGCATTGTACTTCCCATTTCCAGGACTCAAGTCCAACTAAATCAATTAACTGGTTTCCCTGAATCCTTTTACAAAATGTTACCCTGCTCACACTCCAACAGATCGTCATGTCCCAAAAACCATTCGTCTCCATTCACTCCTATCTAACACGCTCACACATGCTTGCTGGAAGTCCAAGCCCACAAAACCTCCTTTACCCCTTCCCTCCAACCTTTTCTTGGACGACCCCTACCCCGCCTTCCTTCCCCCACAGATTTATACGCTCTCCAAGTCATTCTACTTTGATCCATTCTCTCTAAATGACCAAACCACCTCAACAACCCCTCTTCAGCCCTCTGACAAATACTTTTAGTAACTCCACACCTTCTCCTAATTTCCACATTCCGAATTTTCTGCATAATATTTACACCACACATTGCCCTTAGACAGGACATCTCCACTGCCTCCAGCCTCCTCCTCGCTGCAGCATTTGCAACCCATGCTTCACACCCATATAAGAGTGTTGGTACCACTATACTTTCGTACATTCCCTTCTTTGCCTCCATGGATAACGTTTTTGTCTCCACAGATACCTCAATGCACCACTCACTTTTTTCCTTCATCAATTCTATGGTTAACCTCATCCTTCATAAACCCATCCGCTGACACATCAACTCCCAAATATCTGAAAACATTTACTTCTTCCATAATCCCTCTCTCCAATGTGATATCCAATTTTTCTTTATTTAAATCGTTAGATACCCTCATCACCTTACTATTATCTATGTTCACTTTTAACTTTCTACCTTTACACACCTCCCAAACTCGTCCACTAACCTTTGCAACTTTTCTTTAGAATCTCCCATAAGCACAGTATCATCAGCAAAAAGTAACTGTGTCAACTCCCATTTGCATTTAATTCTCCATAATTTAATCCACCCCTCTCCCCAACACCCTAGCATTTACTTCTTTTACAACCCCATCTATAAATATATTAAACAACCATGGTGACATTACACATCCCTGTCTAAGACCTACTTTTACCGGAAGTAATCTCCTCTCTCCTACACGCCCTAACCTGAGCCTCACTATCCTCATAAAAACTCTTTACAGCCTTCAGTAACTTACTACCTATTCCATACACTTGCAACATTTGCCACATTGCTCCCCTATCCACTCTATCATATGCCTTTTCTAAATCCATAAATGCAATAAAAACTTCTCTACCTTTTTCTAAATACTGTTCACATATTGCTTCACTGTAAACACTTGATCTACACATCCCCTACCCACTCTAAAGCCTCCTTGCTCATCTGCAATCCTACTCTCTGTCTTACCTCTAATTCTTTCAATAATAACCCTGCCATACACTTTACCTGGTATACTCAGTAAACTTATTCCCCTATAGGTAGTAGGTTGGTAGACAGCAACCATCCAGGGAGGTACTACCGTCCTGCCAGGTGACTGTGAAACAGAAACCTGAAACTGTTTACATGATGGTAGGATTGCTGGTGTCTTTTTCTGTCTCATAAACACGCTGGATAACAGGTATATCTAGCTACTTCTACTTACACTTTAGGTCACACTACACTGGCATACACATGCATATATATACATACACACATCTAGGTTTTCTTTTTTTTCTTAATAGCTCTTGTTCCTTTTATTTTCTCTATTGTCCATGGGGAAGTGGAAAAGAATCTTTCCTCCGTAAGCCATGCGTGTCGTATGAGGCGACTAAGATGCCGGGAGCAATGGGCTAGTAACCCTTCTCCTGTACAAATCTACTAAAAACGAGAAGAAGAAAAACTTTATAAAATTGGGTTGTCTGAATGTGCGTGGATGTAGTGCGGATGATAAGAAAGAGATGATTGCCGATGTTATGAATGAAAAGAAGTTGGATGTCCTGGCCTAAGCGAAATAAAGCTGAAGGGGTAGGCGAGTTTCAGTGGGGAGAAATAAATGGGATTAAGTCAGGAGTATCTGAGAGAGTTAGAGCTAAGGAAGGGGTAGCAATAATGTTGAAGGATCAGTTATGGAAGGAAAGAGGGAATATAAATTGTAAATTCAAGGATTATGTGGATTAAAATAAGGGTCGGATGCGAAAAGTGGGTCATAATAAGCGTTTATGCACCTGGAGAAGAGAGGAGTGTAGAGGAGAGAGAGATTTTGGGGGATGTTAAGCGAATGTATAGGAACTTTTGAACCAAATGAGAGAGTAATTGTGGTAGGGGACCTAAATGCTAAAGTGGGAGAAACATGCAGAGAGGGTGTAGTAGGTAAGTTTGGGGTGCCAGGTGTAAATGATAATGGGAGCCCTTTGATTGAACTTTGTATAGAAAGGGGTTTAGTTATAGGTAATACATATTTTAAGAAAAAGAGGATAAATAAGTATACAAGATATGATGTAGGGCGTAATGACAGTAGTTTGTTGGACTATGTATTGATAGATAAAAGACTGTTGAGTAGACTTCAGGATGTACATGTTTATAGAGGGGCTACAGATATATCAGATCACTTTTTAGTTATAGCTACAGTGGGAGTAAAAGGTAGATGGGATACAAGGAAAATAGAATCAGTAAGTAAAGAGAGGTGAAGGTTTATAAACTAAAAGAGGAGGCAGTTAGGGTAAGATATAAACAACTATTGGAGGATAGATGGGCTAGTGAAGTGTAGGCAATGGGGTCGAAAATGTATGGGGTAGATTTAAAAATGTAGTGTTAGAGTGTTCAGCAGAAGTTTGTGGTTACAGGCGAGTGGGTGCGGGAGGGAAGAGGAGCGATTGGTGGAATGATGATGTAAAGAGAGTAGTAAGGGAGAAAAAGTTAGCATATGAGAGGTTTTTACAAAGTAGAAGTGATGCAAGGAGGGAAGAGTATATGGAGAGAAAAAGAGGTTAAAGAGTGGTGAAGCAATGTAAAAGAGAGCAGATGAGAGAGTGGGTGAGATGTTATCAGCAAATTTTGTTGAAAATAAGAAAAAGTTTTGGAATGAGATTAATAAGTTGAGGAAGCCTAGAGAACAAATGGATTTGACAGTTAAAAATAGGAGAGGAGAGTTATTAAATGGAGAGTTAGAGGTATCGGGAAGATGGAGAGAATATTTTGAGGATTTGTTAAATGTTGATGAAGACAGGAAGCTGTGATTTCGTGTGTAGGGCAAGTAGGAATAACATCTTGTAGGAGTGTGGAAGAGCCAGTTGTGGGTGTAGGGAAGTTCGTGAGGCAGTGGGTAGAATGAAAGGGGTAAGGCAGCTGGGATTGATGGGATAAAGATAGAAATGTTAAAAGCAGGTGGGGATATAATTTTGGAGTGGTTGGTGCTATTATTTAATAAATGTATGGAAGAGGGTAAGGTACCTAGGGATTGGCAGAGAGCGTGTATTGTTCCTTTGTATAAAGGCAAAGGGACAAAAGAGAGTGCAAAAATTATAGGGGAATAAGTCTGTTGAGTGTACCTGGTAAAGTGTATGGTAGAGTTATTATTGAAAGAATTAAGAGTAAAACAGAAAGCAGGATAGCAAATGAACAAGGGGCTTTAGGAAAGGTAGGGGTGTGTAGACCAAGTGTTTACAGTGAAACATATAGGTGAACAGTATTTGGATAAGGGTAAAGATGTTTTTGTGGCATTTATGGATTTGGAAAAGGCGTATGATAGGGTAGATAGGGGGCAATGTGGCAGATGTTGCAGGTGTATGGAATAGGAGGAAGGTTACTGAAAGCAGTGAAGAGTTTTTATGAGGATAGTGAGGCTCAGGTTAGAGTGTGTAGGAGGAAGGGGACTATTTCCCAGTAAAAGTGGGCCTTAGACAAGGATGTGTGATGTCACCGTGGTTGTTCAATATATTTATAGATGGGGTTGTAAGAGAAGTGAATGCGAGGGTCTTGGCAAGAGGTGTTGGGCTAAAAGATAAAGACAAATACAAAGTGGGAGTTGTCACAGTTGCTTTTGCTGATGACACTGTGCTTTGGGAGATTCTGAAGAGAAGCTGCAGAGGTTGGTGGATGAATTTGGTAGGGTGTGTAAAGAAGAAAATTGAAAGTGAATATAGGAAAGAGTAAGGTGATGAGGATAACAAAAGAATAGGTGACGAAAGATTGGATATCAGATTGGAGGGAGAGAGTATGGAGGAGGTGAATGTATTCAGATATTTGGGAGTGGACATGTCGGCGGATGGGTCTATGAAGGATGAGGTGAATCATAGAATTGATGAGGGAAAAGGGTGAGTGGAGCACTTGGAGTCTGTGGAGACAAAGAACCTTGTCCATGTAAGTAAAGAGGGAATGTATGAGAGTATAGTTATACCAGCGCTCTTATATGGGTGTGAAGCATGGGTGATGAATGTTGCAACGAGGAGAAGGCTGGAGGCAGTGGAGATGTCATGTCTGAGGTCAATGTGTGTGTGAATATAATGCAGAGAATTCGAGTTTGGAAATTAGGAGGAGGTGCGGGATTACCAAAACGATTGTCCAGAGAGCTGAGGAGGGTTGTTGAGGTGGTTTGGACATGTAGAGAGAATGGAACGAGACAGAGTGACTTCGAGAGTGTATAAATCTGTAGTGGAGGGAAGGCGGGTAGGGGTCGGCCTAGGAAAGGTTGGAGGGAGGGGGTAAAGGAAGTTTTGTGTGCGAGGGCTTGGATTTCCAGCAAGCATGTGTGAGCGTATTTGATAGGAGTGAATGGAGGCATATGGTTTTTAATACTTGACGTGCTGTTGGAGTGTGAGCAAAGTAACATTTATGAAGGGATTCAGGAAACCGGCAGGCCGGACTTGAGTTCTGGAGATGGGAAGTACAGTGCCGGCACTCTGAAGGAGGGTGTAAATGTTGCAGTTTTATAACTGTAGTGTAAAGCACCCTTCTGGCAAGACAGTGATGGAGTGAATGATGATGAAAGTTTTTCTTTTTCGGGTTACCCTGCCTTGGTGGGAATCGGCCGATGTGTTAATAATAAAATAATAATTTTTACACTCTCTTTTATCCCCCTTCCCTTTATATAAAGGAACTATACATGCTCTCTGCCAATCCCTAGGTACCTTCCCTCTTTCATACATTTATTAAACAAAAATACCAACCACTCCAGCACTATATCCCCCTGCTTTTAACATTTCTGTCATGATTCCGTCAATTCCAGCTGCTTTACCCCCTTTCATTCTACGTAATGCCTCACGCACCTCCCCACACTCACATCCTGCTCTTCTTCACTCCTAAACGATGTTGTACCTCCCTGGCCAGTACATGAAATTACCGCCTCCCTTTTTCATCGACATTTAAAAGTTCCTCAAAATATTCCCGCCATCTACCCAATACCTCCAGCTCCCATCTACTAACTCCCTACTCTGTTTTTAACTGACAAATCCATTCGTTCCCTAGGCTTTCTTACCTTGTTTATCTCACTCCAAAATTTTTCTTGTTTTCAGCAAAATTTCTTGACAGAGCCTCTCCCATTCTTTCATCCGCTCTTCTTTGCACTCTCTCACCACTCTCTTCACCTTTCTTTTACTCTCCATATACTCTGCTCTTCTATTAACACTTCTGTTTTGTAAAAACCTCTCATAAGCTACCTTTTCTCTTTTATCACACCCTTTACTTCTTCATTCCACCACTCACTCCTCTTTCCTCCTGCACCCACCCTTTTATAGCCACAAACTTCTGCCCCACATTCTAATACTGCATTTTTAAAACTATCCCAACTCTCTTCAACCCCCCCACTACTCCTACTTGCACTAGCCCACCTTTCTGCCAATAGTTGCTTATATCTCACCCTAACTTCCTCCTCCCTTAGTTTATACACTTTTACCTCTCTCTTACTTGCTGTTGCCATTTTCTTTTTGTCCCATCTACCTTTTACTCTAACTGTAGCTACAACCAAATAATGATCTGATATATCCATTGCCCCTCTATAAACATGTACATCCTGAAGCCTACTCATCAACCTTTTATCCACCAATACATAATGCAACAAACTACTTTCCTTACGTGCTATATCATACCTTGTATATTTATTTATCCTCTTTTTCATAAAATATGTATTACTTATTACCAAACCTCTTTCTACACATAGCTCAATTAATGGTTCCCCATTTACATTTACCACTGGCACCCCAAATTTACCTACTACTCCATCCACAACATTTTTACCCACTTTAGCATTAAGATCCCCAACCACAATTACTCTCTCACTTGGTTCAAAACTCCCCACACAATCACTCAACATTTCCCAAAATCCCTCTCTCTCCTCTACACTTCTCTCTTCTCCAGGTGCATAAACACTTACTATAACCCACTTTTCACATCCAACCTTTATTTTACTCCACATAATCCTTGAATTTATACATTTATATTCCTTCTTTACCTGCCATAACTGATTATTCAACATTATTGCCACTCCTTCTTTAGCTCTAACTATATTTGAAACCCCTGATCTAATCCCATTTATTTCTCCCCACTGAAACTCTCCTACCCCCTTCAGCTTTGTCTCACTTAAAGCCAGGACATCCAGCTTCTTTTCATTCATAACATCTACAATCATCTCTTTCTTATCATTCGCACAACATCCACGCACATTCAAACATCCCACTTTGACGGTTTCTTCTTCTTCTTTTAGTAAGCTATACAGGAAAAGGGGTTACTAGCCATTGTTCCGGCATTTTAGTTGACTTTTACAACACGCATGGCTTACGGAGGAAAGATTCTTATTCCACTTCCCCATGGATATGAAAGGAAAAGCAATAAGAACAAGAACTATTAAGATAAAATCAAAAAACTCAGATGAGTGTGTATACATAAACGTGTACATGTTTGCGTAGAAGTAGTAAGACGTACCTGAAATCTTGCATGTTTATGAGACAGAAAAAGACACCAGCAATCCTACCATCATGTAAAACAGTTTCAGGTTTCTGTTTCACAGTCACCTGGCAGGATGGTAGTACCTCCCTGGGTGGTTGCTGTCTACCAACCTACTACCTTGCTATTTATTGTCAATGCATTGACTCAGTGTAGGAATCTCTTGAGATATTTCATGCAGCAGCTATGTCCCATGTACAAGTAAATAGGGTATAAATATAATTATATAAACAGATGTATGTAACCTCTTTGTAAAAATTTAATAAGGCATATTTTTCAGGTTTGTCATGATCCGTTGTGATTTGAATAGCAAATGGGAGATTGTTGGAGTAGTTCAAAAGAAAGGTCCCTGCAAGGCTTCTAATTACCCTGAGCCAAAGACAAAACTTAGCATGGTACAAAAACCTTCATTTGTTCCCCAAGTTATTGATTTGGAAGAGGAAGAGAAGCAGAAGGAACTACAAAAAATAGAGAAGCCTGATATAGTTATTTTACCCTTGGAAAATGATGGAGTTGATCCAAGTTTGGCATTGTCATCAGAGAAAGATAGTGGTGCATGGGAAGGCAGTTTACCCCTTATAGCAAGTGTTCAGAGTGTTTCAGATATTAATATGACTGAACTGATTGGGTCTCCAGAAGTAATTAGCAGTGATTCTGTAGAAAAGATACCCTCGTGTGAGAGTACATTATCAGTGATTAAACAGCCCTCCACAACAAAGTCTATTCCTGACCTGGTTCCAATTTCTACAGGTTCAGTAGAATTAAATAAAGTTATGCCACAAGAAATGGAGGGTGAAATGTTTCATGACACTTCACCAGGAAGCGGAGCAAAAACTGGTCTTCATCAACTGCAGAACCAACCATTATACTTTGTACCAACTGCTTTAAGAACTACAACAAAGACTACTAGTACATTGCCTAAACAAGCAACTTCTTCTCCAGGTATGAGAACTTTCAAACTGAATCAGAGTAGTGGGCGAGTGTTTGGCGATTGTCCTACAGAAAATTCGAAGTCATTAACTCGCCGTCCTTTAACTTCCCCAGTTCTTTCTCCTGAAAGTTCACAGTCAGCTGTGTTAGAATCTAGCACTTCTGGGAAGCTGAATGTAATGCACACTAAAGTAATTCCGGCTCCTCTGGTTATACATTGTCTATACCAGAAAATAATTCTCCATTTAAAGATGAGTCAAGTAGTAGTATGCCAAAAACAAATGATGCCACAATTCAGACAAGAAGAGTTTTATTACCAGCAATACAGCTGTGCGTGGCATCAAACAAAACCTGGAGAAACACCAGTACTATTGTCAATCAAAATTTTGCAACCTCGTCAACACCTGGGTCAAAATGTTGTACATACCAGTAAGCTCAAGCTGCTTATCAAAATGGTATTTGTGCCAACAGTCAGTGGTGGACCATCTCCACGAGTGATGCTGCTACCCACCATCCCCAGTAGTAGTGGTGTAATTGACAAGATGAAAATGGTTTTAGTTCCATCAACTCAGGACAGTGGTAAAATGATTCTTCTACCAGCCTCTACAGAGACCAATGAAGGCATGCCAGTTAATATGCCAGTTTTAAGTGGACCTAGTGAAAAAGATAAAAAAAAGATGTTGGTCCTCCCTCCGCCAGTATTAGGTAACTTTATTTCAAAATCATCCCCAACTATTGAACAGAGATCAAAACTCATGGTGCCAAGACCAACAATTATCAATGACTCTCCATCATTTCAGTCATCAGGTACCATAAAAAATACTGGAACCTTACCACAGATGCCTGACCAGCTGAATGAAATTTTATCTGCAGAGAAGATTGAAGATAATATTGCTGGTCCAGAATTTAATAGAGAAAGTAGTGATCAAGATAACTCTGATGATGTTGTTGTAATAGGTCCAGTAACTAACAGTCTCACCATTACTCGAGTAAGAACTGCACCTGAATCCACTTTTCCTCGACTAGAATTAAATCCAAGAAGTTCATGCACATCTCCATCACTAATGATAGTTCCAGCACCTGTTTCTAGTGGTACAGCAGAAACTAATGTTGTGTCTTCTCTAACAACTATTTCAAGCATAATACCTGAAACCACAGTTTTGCCTCAGAAAGATTCTGGTATAAATGAAAGTAATCCTTCAAGTTCCTCAGAGGATATGGTTATTGTCAAGACATCTTTAAATTCAGTTCAGCTAAATGCTTTACTTCAAAGTACACATAAAGAGCTACTTAGAAATGATGAAGATAGCTGTGTTGTTAGTTCTAGTAAAAGTTTGAATTCAGAAGAAATGTTAAATGAAGAAAAAATGCGTGAAAATAAGCATAATAAAGATTATGGTGAAGCATCTGCAGCATTTGAAAGCCCTGTTGAAACTAGGGAGGAAAAAGGCAATGATGACATAGAGGAAGTAGAATGTAAACAAGTACCAATAAAAAAGGGAGGTCACCATTGGAGTGCAGTAGATCTTTCTCTTAACTTTAAAAGTGTTAAACTGGAATGGTTGCTTGGTACAATTAGGAAAAATGTTTTGATGAACATTTATCGAATGTCACTAAAAACACATTCTCCAGTTACATTGAGTGTAAAAAATTGCACTTCAACTTCCATGCTTTATGGTTTAGCAAGAAGAAGTGTTCAAAAGATGGAGACCATCTAATGCCAATACTTATTTTGGGTTCTGTTGTATCAGCTATAATGAGTTCTTCGACTACACCTGATGCTACTTTTTCAAGCTAATGCTATTAAATATTTTATTAGGGAGAACACAGGAGGCTTTCTCATACACTTATGATGCAAGTGGAGACTTTTAGTAAAGCTAGCATCAAAAAAAGAGGTGATGGGGAGAAATGATAGGTATTGGTGAAAAGGTACCCATACAAAAATTAAGAGAGTTAAGCAGTGTTGAAAATTCCTTTCACCAGACACTGACAAATAAGACTGATACTGGAAAAGCCGAAGAAAAAAGTTGTACTCAGCCACTAAAGTCTAAAGTGCAAGATTGTACATATGTGTTGCACTGTTGCAGGAGATTTTATATGTATGGGTCATAGCACTCCACAGTTAAAGGAAAAGGATCCTACAGCATCTGCAGCAAATCCAAGCTGTTGTCGATAGTCCTCAATCAGTACCACTTGAACAATCTTGCATCATACTAAAAGAAACTGTAACCTCATCAAAAGTATTTTACCTCAAGAATTGCCTGTTAAAGAGAGTAACATAAAGCCATTATCAGAAGTTGAGCATCAAGAGTGTTCATCAGTGTCAGCTTCTGTATTTAATAACCTTTCTATCACTGAGCCCACAGCTTAAAGAATGTCCACCAACAATTTCAAATGTAGACTCTGTAACTTCAGGAAGAAAGCCCAGCTTAGACTCTCACCATTTTTCACTTGTATCCATTGGCACACAGTGCAAGGAACCTAAAGTTGTATCCATGAGATTAGCCATGAAGAAGAAACACTGATGGATATTAAATCTGTAATTAACGGTGAGGAAAAGAATGAGAACAAATTGCATCATTTCCCCAAAGGTGATAACCATAATGAAAAGAACCTACCAGTGACCTCAACAAATATAGGCATTAAAGGTTAGATGCTGAGGAAACTTTGTGATCCAGCTAAAGGTATTGAAGGAACTCAAGAATCAAATGTAGAAGATGAATGTGAAGATATTGACATTGTAGGTGATTGTTATACAAATGTGTCAATGTCTTCAGTTCTGAGGCAACAGATGACTAATGAAGGTACTCAAGGTATGAAATACATGTTTGTATGCTTTTTAGTGGGAAAAAACCATTGTATGACCCATTGTGGTTATAGGACTTTCCCATGAATATAAGAACAATAATAAGTGAAATAAAAGTATTTATGGTCATTAATTTAAAGAGAGGCAGTGTGCTATCCACTGTTATAATATGGATGGATTTACATTAATCTAATTGCATAGAATTAGCCTTATTAATCATAAACTCTTACAGGAAATGGATCAAGAACTAGGCAAGCCAAGACCTCTGGACAAGTTGCAGGACTCTCTTGACCCCCACAATTTAAAAAGGAAAATAGGTAAATTAATTTTAAAATTTATTTTTCCATTAGGTATCCTTGAAGAGGTATTCTAAGTGGTGAGTTCTTTTCATCTTCCTCCTTCTCTTCAAGGAGCTTGTTTATAACTTGAGAATGCCTGGAGTGAGAGATATGGGAAGAAATTCAAAATAGACCCAGTGAAGAACAGGGGTGTGGTGGGGACAATAAGGGAACAATGTATCAGCATTTGTGGCCCCAGACTATTTAACATCTTACCAGAAGATATCAAACACACCTGGAACAAGTGTAGAAGCCTTCAAGAGGAAACTGGACAAGTATCTTCATGAGGTGCCAGATCAACCAGGCTGTGATGGATATGTGGGGCAGCGGGCCTCCAGCAGCAACAGCCTGGTTGACCAAGCAAGCACCAGATGAGCCTGGTCCTTGGCCGGGCTCCGAGAGTAGTGAGACTCTTGAAACTCATCAAAGATATATCAAAAGGGAAAGGCCTCATCCCGTGGCTTCATAGCAAGTGCCCTCTGGCCATTTTGAATATGATAGATCATTCCTGATTTTTCCATGTAATAACTTGAAAAGTCAATTATGATTGGGTTTAAACCTTTAACACTGTTGTATCCCCTTTTAGAAAAAGGTTGAGATTGTTATTGGAGTGTGAGGTGCCATTTGCTAATTTTATTTTTAAAAGGGATATTTTTTTTGTGAAATAACTTGATATGCCTTTTCTGAATGGCGTGTATCAGATAATATCTTTTCTTTCTTTTAACCGCCCCGTTTCCCCCGAGGCAGTGGCCCAAAAAAAAGAAAATTTCCTTTCACAATTAGTAATATATACAGGAGAAGGGGGTTTCCAGCCCCCCCGCTCCCGGCATTTTTGTCGCCCCTTTCGACACGCATGGCTTACAGGAAGAATTCTGTTCCCCTTCCCCATGGAATAAAAGGAAATAAGAACAAGAACTAGTAAGAAAAAAAAAGAAATCCCCGAGGGGTGTGTATATATTCTTGACATGAATGTGTAGTGTGACCTAATGTAAGTAAAGGCAAGATGTACCTGAAATCTTGCATGTTTATGAGACAAAAAAAAGACACCAGCAATCCTACCATCATGTAAAACAAATACAGGTTTTTTTTACACTCACTTGCAGACTATCCCCCCTGGGGGGCTGCTGTCTACCAACCTACTACCAAAAGATAAATCATACTCTTTAAATTTAGGCGGTAGATGAAAGTTTGTATTTCCAAAGTGTTGCACTCTGAAGGAAGGGGGGGATATTAATAGATGGAACTGATTGTGGTGTCAACATGTATACTTTTGGAAAGTCAGCGCTGAATGAATGATGTTGAATTTTTTTTTTGTTGGGTCACTCTCCCTTTGGCAGGAGACAACCTGCCTGAAGAATGCCTTTTCTGATCAGTTTCAGACTTTCAGAGATGGGTTTTGCTTAAAGAAATGTTTGCATTGTTTTTGGGCTGTGTAGGTTTTTTTTTGTAATTTTAACAATCAAATTATTTTCCCATGCAAAACAGGGGGGAGGGCCAAACCTTTTCATCCCATGCCCCAAATTTTTTTAACGGTCTATTTAATGCACCATACCACATTTGTACCCCCATTCATTTTTTAAAAATATGTTAATACAAACATTTTTAAATTTTTTAAATAAATTGATTTAATATAAAGACAAGATCGATACTTACTTTAATAAGCTTTTGAGTCTCTTTTTTTTTGCCAAGTTGTGAGAACAGAGAATTCTTAAATTTGAATCAGTCATTCAAACCTCAGTTTGTTTTAATAAATTTCATGGGGGAAAATATTTATTCCATCTGTACTTTTTTCCAAAAACAAATAAAGGACGCTCCTGAAAACCCCTTTTGTGCAATGCCCCTGAAAAGGCATCCTCTGTATAGTAATATATAGCAACTTAAAATGCTGGGGGGTTTCCTGCAATTTGTTTCTAGTCTTACTAAATTTTTTTTAACTAAAACGGATTAGTGTGAAAAAGGCATTCAAAAAGATGTGCTTGAAAAAAATCACTGAAAATATTAATTTTTTAGAATTATTCTCAAAAAAACTCATTTCTACTGAAAGTTCTGAATTTCTGTTTAAATTTTTTTTTAAATTGGTTAATGGTTAATACTTTTTTTTTTATTATTATCATTGAGGTGTCGTCATTTAATCTTCTGCCATATTGGCCACCCTGAACTAGAAATGCTGTTTGATCAGTTTTTGACTTTGGGGTGTGTAGGTGCCAATTTTATTGAAAAAATTTGGGAAAAGAAAAGTTGATTTTAGGAATAATTTGGAAATTTTTTTTATTACCAACATTAACATTGATGCACCTAATTGTATAATATACTGTACCCACTTTATAGAAATAAAATTTGTTTATTCAGCCAAGTCGGGGAGTCATTCACCCCAAATCAGTAAGTATTCAGACTTATGTTTACCTCTTTTTTTGTACAAAGATTTATCAAAATGCAATGAAAATGAGAAAATGTATGTAAAAAACACGGGAGTTTCCCCGATTATTGTCGTCCCCGCAGCGATGAATCCCCAACGCGGGTTTTTTAAACCCGAAAGGGGTTTAAACCCCCGAGGGGACCGCGCCTAAATTTTTTCCCCCCCAGGAATCTTAATATAAGATTTATGTTGTTTAGAAAAAAATGTGCCCAAAATTTTTCAATCTTTAATCCCAAAACGCGCAACATAAAGTTGTGCTAAATGGGGGTCTACTGTAGTCACAAATACAAATAAGTACAGTGGCCCCCCCGGTTTTTTATGCCCAAACTGAAAAAAATTTTTAAGTGTATTTTTGTAAGTGGCTTTGTAAATTTTTTTGGGGGGCAAAAGGGCAAAACAATTTACATTTTTTTCCTTAGGGGAAAAAATTGTTAAGGCCTTTTTAAACAGCATTTAACGAATTATGGCCGTTAACGGGGGGGCCCCTGAAGTGGTACCCGGGTTCGAGCAATTCGGCCCCGCGGCTACAAAATGCCGATCCGGAAATTTTTTTCCCCTAAGAATTAAAAAATTGTTTAAACCATTCCCGACCCCCAAAAAAAACAAAAAAACACCTACAAAAAAACATTTTAAAAAATTGTTAAAGGGGAAAACTGCTCGTAGGTGGAGGTACCACTGTAGATTATTGTTTGTGAAATATATACAGTGGACCCCCGGTTAACGAAAAAAAATTCATCCCAGAAACCTGCTCAAGTGCCATTACCTAACGAATTTACTTCCCTTTAAAAAATAATTACGTAGGGTTTGTCTATTTTAGACCCCCCAAAAAAACCCTTTCCCCATTTACTTACAAAATATACTTTGTACGATTTTGGGTGTTGTTAACCGAGGGGCCACTGTACAATGGCCCGGTTTTTATTCAACTAACTGCACCTTTCAACAGGTGAAAATTTCTAAACTAGAAAATGTCAGAGAATCTTCCCCAGCATAACTGCGATAAACCCCCCAATTACTGGGGCGAAGTTCCCAAACCTTACTCCCTGGGCAGGGGTTTTAGCTTTTTTATCAAAATTTTGTCCCAATTTTCGTTCATCACCTCGGTTTTGTCGGTCCGTTTTAACGTATCCACCTGCCCGTGCCCACAAACCACCCCACGCTTTCTGAGTATCGGGTTTGTTTCTTTCATAGCTTCCCTGTGCCCATCAGAAACTTTTAGTAATAATTCATTTTTTTTTTGGGCTTTTTATTGAGTGTGACTTAAATAAGCCCCAGGGGCCCAAAAAAATTTCCCAAATCCACCCCTTTTATGGGAAGGCGGAAAAACCCAATAGAATTCAAAAAAGCTCATAACAAAGTACGGGGTTGGATGGGTGCCGGGATGTGGAAGATTTTTGGACGCCCAAGGGAAGAGGTAACCACTGAAGAATTGCAAGACCTTAAACTGGAACAGCAACAGCCCCAGATGAGGAAAGTTTAGAGGAGGGGGGAGATGGGGGGAGAATCCCTTCTAAATGACTGTGTGAAATAGTAAGTTGCAAAGTTTTGTGGAGAAATATCCCCCTAAAAAAGTGTTGAAGCCATGTCTCAACATGTTAAATGACAGTGCCTTGTCCCATTTTAGGTCAAGAAAAACGACCTCACTGGAAATTTTGTGTGGGGGGGGTCCAGTGCCAGTAAAAGAAAAAAAAGGGAAGTAACCCCAAGGGGACTTATCCTGAAGTTTAACCCTGCTGTTGGACGTATATTTCGTCTTACGAGCCAATTTTTCGGACGTTTTATACGCCTTTCTAGCGGCTTCAAATGAAGGGGGAGAAAGCTGATAGGCCTACATGTGAGAGAATGGGTCTCGTGGTGGGGGGCCTATGAAAAAAATCGGGGAAATGGTGCATTGGGGGGCCCATGTTTTAGCCCTTGTTCCCCATCCGGGGGTAAAAGTACCTCCTCCCGGCATTGGGGGGCCCTTTCTTTAAGTGATAGTTCTGGAGGAATCCATGAAAGTAATTCATGGTTAAGGGGTGTGACCAAAAAGGTGCCCAGGAAAACTTTTAAATGATGAAACCCAGAGCCCCAAGCCCCCCAGGTGCTGGGCCGCTCATTCACGTTCACCTGACCAGACGAAAGAGGAAACACCCGTGTGAAGACTCTGATGTAAGCAGTGTAAGGATGATGACAGTGATTTCAAACTTTGAAAGTTTTATGGCACAGTGAGGAGAATTCCCCAGTGAAGCGGCAGTATGCCCCGGCAACATGCTTCTTAGTGTGCCATATCTTTCCCAAGGGAAAAAGGGTAAATCTCGGATACATCTCTTGGCCCTCACCACGAATTGATAGTGAAGATGACGATATTGTTACAATGGGGATGCGTAATGTGCGTGGGGCAGGTGGTGGTAGTGGTGGTGTTGGCAGTGGCATGAGTCATGTGCCACCACGGCGGGCCACGCTGTACCACGTCAACTCACACAACCACCACAACCACCCCCACCTTCACAACCTCCCCCCCCTGCAACCCAACCTGCACAGCCACAACCTGCACAACCACAACCTGCCCCAAAACCTGCACAACCACAACCACCTGTCAATATCCAGTATGCACCAGCGGCATCTGGGATTGGCAGCAAGGTAAATTTTTCCCAATCCCCATGACTTTGATGAAGACAAAGTGGAATAGGGATCGGTACCGGGAACAATTACTGAACTGGAATGTTTTCAGTTATTCTTCGATGAACCCTGTGGACATTATTTAGGGAAAGAAAACCCTCTGAGTACACCAGAAAAACCTTTTTTCACCAAATTCAAGCCACCAGGGAAGGAAAAACTTGGCATAATGTACTTTTCTTTGCCACAATAAGCATCCACATGTTTTTAAGCACACTGTCCCCCCCTACTGGTCAAGAACGCTTTATTTCAACCCCCGGTTTTTGTGATATTATACCAGTGTCGTTTTTTATACTTTTCTATGCTTCACTTTTCGTAAAAAACCCGGCCTGACAGAAACGACAGGTTTTATAAATAGGAATGTGTTCATGTACCTGAAACAAAAAATGTTGTATGTATTTTTATCCCTTCAGGAAACTTGTTATTGAAGCTTTGATTTTGTTCAAAGGCAGACTGTGTTCAACAGTATATCCAAACAAAGGCGCTTTTATAAAGTTATTTGCTGTGTGATTGCAAAAGTGGTCTGGTTCTGGATCTAATTGTTCACTGGTAGTAATACATTGAGAGATACCATGAAGTTATTGGGTATCTCTGGTGATGTGGTTAGAACAATGATGGGAAACCCTATCTTGGTAAAGGGGGGTATTTTATACTAAACTGGTACACAAGCCCCTTTTTCAGTGATTTCGAGTGAACATGACAATGTGTGGCACAGTGCGTGCAAATCTAAACATATGCCTAGGTTTGCCTGGCACTCGAGAGGGGAAGTGCAGGGGTTTGCTGTGTTCATGGCATTTGGTGGCAAGACAAACGTGATGTACATTTTTGGGCATCAGTTCACAGACATGAAATGGTAGACAGTGGAAGACAGAATAAGCCCAAAGAACCCATTCTAAAAACCCGCAGCTGTGATGGACTACAACCCCAATATGCGCTTAGTGGACAAATGTGACATGCAAATTGGGGTTTTCTGATTTGAGCAAAAGTTATAAGGGTACATAAAACTCCCATTTCTTGACATTTCCCGTAAGCATAACATGTACAAAAAGAAACAACAAACCCAAATATGGTAATTTTTTTTGTCAGTCATCAGACAAATAATATTAAAAAAGGGGAACACCCCAATAGACCAGCGCCCCAAATATCAACCTGCCCCCTGTTGAGGCCTGGTGATCACTACCCCAAAAAGTGCCTCTCTCTCAAGAAAAATGTCAGAAGAGGGGTTTTTTCTGTAAACATTCCCAAAAAGCCCACAAACACGCAGAGACACTCGTTTTTTTGTGAGGAGTGTAAATACCATTTTATACCCATGTTTCAAAGAGTTCCACAAGCTGCAGGAGTTCTGGGAAAATGTTCAGTGAGTGTGTATATATTATAGAACAATAGTAATGAACATTTTTGTTGTTTTTTTGTGTAAACAAGTTTTGTAAACAATATAAACATACCATTGTTTGTGAAGTTTTTGGTGCAAACAACAGTGTATATATATACATTGCACCCTTTCTGTGGTCCACAGGCCCCCTGGGGACAAAAAAAAAAAATAGTAAAAAAAAAAAAAACTAAATGGAAGTAAACAAAATTTTCCGGTCAGCGGAATTCGCCAGTTGTCATCGGGTCAAATTTTGCCAACTTTTCGCCCCCATATCTCGGGAAGTACTGATGGCAAAAAAAATTTTTGGCTTAAAACAATCAGCAAAATAATCCTAACATTTTTGGGAAGAAAAAAAATTTTTTTTTTTCAATATTTCCCGACATGAAAAACAGTTTTTGAAAGGGGGCTCCGACGTCAAAAGGGGTTGGGGGGATTCCCCTTCCAACCAATAACCTCCCTCTCCCCTCCCCTCTTATATGAAAGGTCTCCACTAAAAATAAATTTTATATTAAATGTTCATTTATCCATTTCATTATCATTTTATTTATTTCTATTGTTTTCTGTATGTAAATCTATAGTTATTCTCTATAAATTATTTTTTTTTTAAAACTTTTGGGGGTCTGGAAGATTAATTGGTTTAAATTTTTTCCCATATTTTTTTAACAAGTCGGCCGTCTCCCACCAAGGCGGGGGAAAAAAAGAAAAAATTTCATCATCATTTAACACTTTCACCACACTCATACTAATCACTGTCTTTGCAGAGGGCCCGATAACAGCTGAGAATAGTCCCCCCCAGCTGTCACTATCCCAGTCCTCCTTTAAAGTGCAGGCATTGTACTTCCCCTTTCCCGGACTCAAGTCCAACTAAATCAATTAACTTTTTTGAAACCCCTTTACTAAATTTACCCTGCCCACTCCCAAAAGCTCTCAGGGAAAAAACCCTTTGTCTCCATTCCCCCTATCTAACTATGCTCACGCACGCTTGGTTGAAGTCCAAGCCCCCCCTCCAAAACATCTTTTACCCCCTTCCCCCCAACCTTTTCGGGCCCCCTACCCTGCCTTCCTTTCCCTACAGATTTTTTGTCTCCAAGTCATTCTACTTTGATCCCTTCTTTCTAA